>CM076395.1:20969454-21130985 GCA_038363315.1 Mugilogobius chulae | reverse complement strand
TGATGTACAAAATAAATACAAATAATACAAATAATACAGTGTAGAAAAAACTTAATTGGGAGAATTTGGTCCACTCATATGTGGAAAAAACCACATGGTGCCAATGGACTGTAATTTGACAAATTGCAACTTTAAGCCTTTTAACTTACACAGTGTACCTTTAAGCCTGGTATCTGATCTTCTTCTCTATTTTACTTTAGCTTTCACTGACAGATTGCTCTGTTCTTCTGATTTCTTGTATTTTTTATTGTCTATTTTACTTGGTGTACTCATTTCTTTGCATTCCCTTTGTAATATATTCCAAATATTTTTTATCATAAGTTTTTATTCTTATTATCATGCCAGTATACAGTAAACATTTTTTTCTGCTTTCGTTGTCCTCACAACGCTCAAACAATAATATTATCGTTATAACTACCTTTTATTTAAGCCCAAAACATGGCGCATGTGTTCCTTGTTTACATCCATGTGTCAGAGATCACGTAAACTCCCTCAAACTCCCAAGTTGAGCGTGAATCCCTTGAACATGCATATTCTGGAGGCAGTGTGAGTGACGACCGACCCAGACGGATCCGAATCTGGATCTGGACTGGAGGCAGTGTGAGCCCGGTGTTACCGTGTGTGTCGCTCCCCACACTGAAGTCCAGACCTCGTCCTCACGCTGTCCCGATGAGCTCCTCGCATTGGCTCTACATGTCCTCATTGTTCTGTGGATCAAATCGTAAAACTTTTCAAGCGCGGCAACGTGGCAGAGAAGCAAAGGCCAGCAAGGTATCCAAAGCAGCACGTTCATTTATTTCCTCGCGTTCGCTTCTCTCCAGTCCGTGCGCGCTCACGATCCTCATGCATGCGGTGAGCCTTGCGCTTTGTGTTTGTTTGGAACTTTTGTAGAGACGCTATCGGTGCCGTCCGTGACTTAAAGCAAGGCACCTGCTTTTAAAACCCCTAATCCACGGCTCGGTTTATACGCAGAGGCTGGTATTGGTGTACAAGCCTAGCGAGCTGTGGATGGTTCAGGACCCGGCAAAAAAAGCATTAATAATGTAAATGAAAACCTTGCCTCATACTTGCAGATGGGAAATAATCATCACCATAACCATGATCATAATAATAAAGTACTTTTCCTACAAATGCATAAGCTTTTAAGCTTTCCAGCATTAAATACATTTAATGCAACCATAAAATTCTAAAACCATAAAAGTACATTGCATAGAAATAGTACAAAATCTTCAGAGGTATAAATAAAAACAAATTCAGTCTTAGGCTCATTTAACGAAGGACAGTCCTTATGTCTTGATTTAAACATTTACCATGCATATTAGTCTTTCTCAATCGCTTTGACACAAATTTTTGAAACTTGATTTGGTTTGATCACTTGATTCCAACATTTATCCGACCTTGAGATGGTCTTATCATTTGCAATGCTTTCGTTCATTTACAGTTTTCAGACTCAGAACAGCTCCCACAGCTCTCATTTGTAAACTCACATGTTCTGCTTAGTTTGTTTCTCCAACACATAACACTGTTTTTAATTCACACCACAGCAAAATCCAAAATCACAAGAGCAGAAAGATCAAACATCATATTCATGAACATCTGAATCAAGCAGAGACGATGGTCTGAGAAGAAAACAGGCTGTAGAACAGTGAACGCCAAATAATTTTTTTTGTGTCCCGCCTAATATTTCTGCCTAGAAAAATAATTTTAAACTGTAGTAAAGCGTATTTTTGTTCACTAAATAAATCAACCTCATCATCCCCTAAAGACTCATGTATTTGACTCGCCCCAATAATCCAAAACAACAAGAAAAACTTGTAGTTCTCTTTCACACCTTTAAACGCCTTGTTCCACTGCAGATGTCCTGAACAGTCGTAGCTCAGTCCTTTACTTTAGTCCCTACCACGGGACTGGAGGTGGAAATTAGACACTTTGACTTAATTACATGCAAATAAATAAATAAGAAGAAATAAGAGACACAGCATAATAAAGTGACATTTGTACAACACTTAAGGAACAACAATCAAATAAAAGCAACAGGACTCACATTCTCTTTCTTTGTTTTGTGGACAGAGCCATTTTTATTCTCTGAACTTATTTAAGAAATCTTAAAAGTTGACTAGAGTGAGTGACAACCTTTTAATTCTGCACTTTTGGCCCGCTCCTGGACAGTTAATGCTTCCATAAGTAAATACAAATAGTGGATAAATAAACGATGCAGTGGTGTGAGTGAAGTGGATTTTGCAGAATGATAAGCTAAAGTGTTACACAGGCATTTACCAGGCCGTCCTGTGGAATGTGCAGTAGATTATAATCAACCATCACATTTACATCATTGTGTATTTTTAATACAATTTAACAATAAATCTCAAACCTGCTAGGACACCCCCAAAGCACACCAAATTAAAGGAAATGTGGTCTGCTTTGTGAAGTGTTCTGGGGGAGGGCCCACGGACGATTATGACTCTTCTTCTGTTTGTTACAGGGTTTGTTTGTCTATTTATTATTAAAAAGAATTCGTTTACGACATTTGTCTGATGTACAAAATAAATACAAATAATACAGTGTAGAAAAACTTAATTGGGAGAATTTGGTCCACTCATATGTGGAAAAAACCACATGGTGCCAATGGACTGTAATTTGACAAATTGCAACTTTAAGCCTTTTAACTTACACAGTGTACCTTTAAGCCTGGGTATCTGATCTTCTTCTCTATTTACTTTAGCTTTCACTGACAGATTGCTCTGTTCTTCTGATTTCTTGTATTTTTTATTGTCTATTTTACTTGGTGTACTCATTTCTTTGCATTCCCTTTGTAATATATTTCCAAATATTTTTATCATAAGTTTTTATTCTTATTATCATGCCAGTATACAGTAAACATTTTTTTTCTGCTTTCGTTGTCCTCACGACGCTCAAACAATAATATTATCGTTATAACTACCTTTTATTTACGTTAAAACAACTTTTTGTGTTGATGTAAAACTTTTTTAAACTTATAAACTTTTTATTTATGTTCAAGCAAAAATATGTTCTCGTACAATGTATACGTAATTATAAAGTTGTTATAATATTGTTATTATATTTTTGCTTTAACATAACAAGAAGATTGTAATTTGAGCATAATATAACGAACGACAAAAGCTGAAAACGTTTACTCCACATTGGCAGCTCTGTGCAATCATCAGTGTTACATGTAGTACAATGTAACAAAATGTATGCTTGTGTTTTTATGTCTCAACACTTTCTACATTAGAGAAGATTTTACACGGTAGCTAGACACTTGACTATCCTTATGAACAGGAAGTTTATATTTAGTCCTAAAATGGTCAAATGTAAAATGTTTACTAACATTTTTAAAATAATGACGACCTCTTAATTTTAGTGAAATGAGTAAAGTTCACCCTGTCATAGGCACTTAAAAACATGATCGAAGTCTATGGGAGGAACAGGATTAGTTTAAGAAACTTCAGTGTCCTACAATGTGCAAAAGTAAATGTATGTTTGGTGGTGTTGTGTTCAGAAACTGGAAGATCTGGAGCGTGAAGAGGAGTTGCGAGAGCGTGCCGGAGAGTATGACTCCGACGAGGACAGTGAGGACGAGGACATGCAGGAGATCAGAGTCCTCGCCAAACAGATCAAGGACAAAAGACAGCTGCTGGTGCTGGAGAGTAAGGAGAGGGACAAACACGGGCCCCGCATGCCCCGCACTGCTACTAAGGTAAGAGACTGTAATCCCAGCACCTGTACTACTATAAAACATGCCCCGCACTGCTACTAAGGTAAAGACTGTAATCCCAGCACCACTACTACTATAAAACATGCCCCGCACTGCTACTAAGGTAAGAGACTGTAATCCCAGCACCGCTACTACTATAAAACATGCCCCGCACTGCTACTAAGGTAAGAGACTGTAATCCCAGCACCACTACTACTATAAAACATGCCCCGCACTGCTACTAAGGTAAGAGACTGTAATCCCAGCACCTGTACTACTATAAAACATGCCCCGCACTGCTACTAAGGTAAGAGACTGTAATCCCAGCACCGCTACTACTATAAAACATGCCCTGCACTGCTACTAAGGTAAGAGACTGTAATCCCAGCACCACTACTACTATAAAACATGCCCCGCACTGCTACTAAGGTAAGAGACTGTAATCCAGCACCGCTACTACTATAAAACATGCCCCGCACTGCTACTAAGGTAAGAGACTGTAATCCCAGCACCTGTACTACTATAAAACATGCCCTGCACTGCTACTAAGGTAAGAGACTGTAATCCCAGCACCTGTACTACTATAAAACATGCCCCGCACTGCTACTAAGGTAAGAGACTGTAATCCCAGCACCTGTACTACTATAAAACATGCCCCGCACATAAAAGGAACACTTAAGTAACACACTGTAGATCTGGCTTAATGAAATATTTTTATTAGTTACTTTTTTCTTTCCATAGTTGAATGTTCTGACAACAAAATCCCACAAAAATTATCAATGAAAATCAAATGTATCAACCCATGGAGGTCTGGATTTGGAATTATGCTCAAAATTAAAGTGGAAAAACACACTATAAAACACACTATATTTGTTTTATAATGCACTTATGAGTGCAAACGGTCTGGTTATAAAAGTTACATCTTCGTAATTAAAGCCGATGCGCGTGAAATGCTCCGTTGTTTTCTATGAGCTTGCATCTATGCGCACGCACCTACACAAGCGCAAAGAACAAGTCCCGATTTGGGGAGTGACTCTGGCAACCGTAGCGCCCAGCTTTACAACAGCCCCACTCAGCCTCTTGTAATGGAAATGCTCTCACTCTGAGCGGGGCTAAGCCGGGTAGAAGCGCATAGAGTCCAGTAGAGAAGGGCCAAGCAGGTACTAATGGAAAAGCCCTATTAGCAGCTGTAACTATAGAGAATTTTTCGGTCGACGTCACTTTTCCCCTTAGCTGGACGAGAGCTACCTGTTTCTATCAGGTATGAACCCGTATGACAGACATCTGTCTTCTGACGCTTGAGACTGTGTTTTTTCTTTTAAGGGTCGTTGGGTCAGACTTCATTCACAGATGTTGATTTAGCGGCTAAACTTTGTTTTCGCAGTGATAAACTCTTGTAGTTCGCTGACAATGGTGCTTTTTTGACTTTCTACTGTTTGTGTTTATGAACAGTGAATCTTTCTGCAGGTCGGGTCTGCGCCCATCACCTTCCCCCCCCCAAAAATAGATCTATAGATATACATATACATGTATATACTGTATATATCGTATATCGAGATATGTACTGAACAACATATGAATTTGGCCATATCGTACACATAGAGATATTGTATCACTGGTGAAAAAGAGCTCCTAAAACTGATGAAAAGCAGTTACATAGAAAAGTGACAAAGAGAAGGAAAAGATCAGTTCAATTTTCTTTTTGTTGCAATAGTCAAATTATAAACTTTAAAGTAGAATTTAGTTTTATTTCAATGAAAATGTACATGTTTACATTCTAATAAGCAGACTGAAGGCTTAGAAAAAATATTTAACTTAAAAAACAAAGATATCAAGATGTATAGTGTATATCGAGATATGAACAAAATATATCAAGATATGTATTTTTGTCCATATCGCCCAGCCCTACTGTGTGATGTCTAAATATTACTGTTATGTGTTTCAGGTGGAGAGGAAGCAGCTGGAGAAAGAGATGGGCTCTCTGGGGCTGGACATGGACGACAAAGATGATGTATGGTTTATGTTCCACACAGCTTATACTTTTTGAATTCTTACTGGTCTCATCTTTGATTTCAGAGCCACTACGCACAGCAGGCTCGGCGGTCACGCAGTATAGCAAAGAAACGCAAACGTGAATCCTCTGCTCCTCCCACGTCCAAAACCCGCAGCCAGAGCGCCTCCAGACCACCCCGAGACAAGTCTGGCCTGAGGGACCCCAAGGTAACAACTCAGCAGTTTAACTGTTACTGCTTTAGTCATATTGCTGTATACACTTCCTCTATCCTACATACCATTGAGGCCATACTTGTTTGTCAGTGCCTGATCCTGTCAGATCTCAGAAGTTAAGCAAGTTAGGGACTGGTTAGTACTTAGATGGGAGACCACTAGAACACCAGGTTCCGCAGTGGGAAGACAAGAGTAGAGATTGTCATTGTGTCCTTGACAGACACTTAGGGTGCGTCTCAGTTCCACCCCTTTGCCTTAGTCTACACCTCGATTTTGCGCGTTCACGAGAGATGAAGGGGTGTCCCAATCCCAATATATATTATAAATACAGTGCCTTGCAAAAGTATTCAACCCCTTGAACTTTTCTACATTTTCTCTTATTATGACCACAAAAATCAAACATATTTCACTGAAACTTTGTGTGAAAGACCAACACTAAGTTGCACACAATGGTGAAGTGGAAGGACAGTCATACATGATCTATTTTTTTTTTTACAAATAAAAACCTGAAAAGTAGGCGTGCAAAATTATCCAACCCCTCTGAGTCAATATTTTCTGGAACCGCCTTTTGCTGCAATTACAGCTCCAAGTCTCTTTGGGTATGTTTCTACCAGCTTTTCCACATCTTGAGACTGACATTTTGCCCATTCTTCTTTGTATAATAGCTCCAGCTCAGTCAGATTAGATGGAGTGTGTTTGTGAACAGCAGTTTTCAGATCTTGCCACAAGATTCTCAATTGGATTTAGGTCTGGGCTTTGTCTGGGCCATTCTAAGACATGAATATGTTTTGTTTTAAACCATTCCAATGTAGCCTTGGCTTTATGTTTGGGGTCGTTGTCCTGTTGAAAGATAAACCTCCGCCCCAGTCTCAAGTGTTTTCAGACTCCAATAAGTTTTCTTCCAATATTGCCCTGTATTTGGCTCCATCCATCTTTCCATCAACTCTGCCATATTCCTTAGCCAGGCTAACGCCACCTAGTGCCTCGCTCTATTTCATTTCACTCCAGCAACTAGTGAAAGGGTTAGCCGTAAAATCAACAGCCTCTGGTCAGAAACGTCCAGCGGCCTGGTGCGCGTGGCCACGGCCCGCTCTGACCCAAAAGGGACCGGAGCTCACGCAGCACCACTCTCGCCTGGCTTTATCTCTGTATCTGTTCGTGGGCAGAGCTGCATTCACACTGACACTGTCTCATGTTCACTCTATAATCTGATTCTTTTTTATATTAAGTCAACAGGCTTTATGTAAAAGAAAAGACGCATTTTAGACAAAGTTGTTCAAGTTTGTCATTTGAATAGACTTTTACCAAATAGGTTTTTATTAATAGAGTTTTTTCCAAACTGAAGCTGCTGCTACAGTAACTTTTGCCTGTGATCTTATTGCACTGCTCACGTGTCACAGACGTGTCACATAGGCTATGGTTCACTAAATGAAATTGCACCTCACACATCTGGTGAGCACCACACCTGCTGCACTCACAGCGTAGCTCTAGGAGAGAGCGCACTAGAGGCCAACAGAGGAATAACTAAGACGTCCGCTAAGTCTAAGTAAGATCTGAGGGCAAGATCGAGGCCTATATGTGAACAAATGTGCTGTTTGTGTCTAAAGTTAATGTTAACCTAGATTTAACTCTATAATGTTAAAATAATACGATTGGCCAAGTCAGCCTGGCATTTAATGTTTAGAGCAAAATGCCTGCTTTATTAAGGAACTATCCACAGGTATTATGCAAACCGGAACTAGCCTAGCCACAGCGTGAAAAGGCCCTAAATCACATACAATTTTGTCAAATAAAAAGTGGTGTAGAGTTTAAGGCTTTAAGCCTGTGGAATGACATCAAGCTTTTTCACTAAATTTGTCTTCTTGATCAGATAAATCTTTTTAGTTGTGTTTTCTTTTCTTAGTAAGATGCGGTGCGTAGGAGATGCTCATTGTTTAAAATGTAGAAAAGTATCTTACATAAAGCTGTTACAAGTTATAAATTCCTTCAATACACTCCATAAATTCCTTCCATCATTTTTATTTTAGTCCACCATAATTAAGGTTGTACATGTCTGGGGAAAAAGAGGACATGGTAGTTAATATACACGATACATAGCAATTTTACTAAACTGCAATTTGTCGCAATTTAGTAAAATTGCAATTTGCTGCTTTAAAGGAAACTGGGAAAAAATCTCCCAGCTGCTTTAAAGACATCTGGGAGATTTCCCACTTCTCATTTGAAAAAGAAGAAGTTGATCAAATTCAAAACTGCAGAACTGATAAGCCCTGCCTCTTTATTTTAAAGTTTTACTGTAAAAACAGCAGAGTTTAACTTGCTACTTGACAATTTGAATCATAAGTTTTACACAGAATCTTACTTTTTAAGTAACCACACAGACAAGTGGGCGGAGATAGGTGATAGGTGGAAACAGACCTTTTCTGAGCTCTGGTGCATCAGCTGCAGAACAATACAAGATTACTCAAACACTACACTATGTAACTTTTATCCATCATATTTTCAATGTTACAGACGTTAAAATAAAACAGTAGAATGTTGGCATGTTTTTTTGTTTCTTAAGACCACTAATATCTGTCACTAATGGGCCTTTCCTCCTCAGATGATGAAGAAGGCTAAGAGCATGATGAAGAACTCTCAGAGGGGCATGAACCGCCAGGGCAAGAAGGGCGAGTCGGACCGCCACGTTTTCGACTTGAAACCCAAACACCTGTTAGCCGGCAAAAGGAAGTCTGGCACCACCGATCGCAGATAATGGCAACAATAGACATTTCTGAACTCTCTGTCTATATATATATATATATATATATATATATATATTTTTTTTTTTCTTCTTTTTTCTCTCTGTGATACATTCTCTATCTCAGAGAATGTAAACGATAATACAAAGCTTTTTCTTTTCCATAAATTATGCATAACAAGTGGTTTTAAAAAAGTACTACAATTAGTGTTACCAGAGTGTCATTTTTCTACCACTTAATCCTGTTAGGGTGACAGGAGCCTATCCCAGCGATGAATGAATCATCTGTAATCACCTGACACACTTTCTCAGACGTAGGATTGCTTCTCTGTTGTTCAGCAGTAAGAGTCACTTTCATTCCAAAAAGTTGAAGTGGAAAACAGTTGCTGTCTGTGTCCTGGTGCAACATATCAGTTCAAACTCAAACATGTTCCTGACTCGTGGTTCAAAATATTGAGGCTCTAAGAAATCTTCAAATGACTCATGAGGCTAATTTAGCTTTCTGTTTGGATAATCCTCTTGAGAACCGAAACCTCAATAAATGAGCATATGACCTAGGGCTGGGTGATGTGGCAAAAAATGTTCACCATTTTCCTGGGAACAGATCACAATTTCAGACTATTGTCTTATTTCCTGAGGTAAATACAATCGTCTGCTTTTTCTGAAAGTTTCTAGTTTACTATGATTGGTTGAATCCAGCTGTCACTCACTCAGAGCAGAACAAAGATTGATCATTGTTGCCAGATTTTCAGAGAAAAACGTGATGAAGCCTTTGAAAAAAATCCCTGGACAGCAATGTCAGGCCATAGATAAAGTGATTCTAACAATGGATTCATTAGAACATTGTGTGATAATACAATTTTGGCATTTCTAACACTATAAACAGCTTTTGAAAATATGCTACAATCTTTAATATATTTTTTGTAAATCAAACCTGAAAATTTGCATAAATTCACCTGGAAGTTGACTTGAAACTGCAACAAAAAAAAAACTCAACTCATGACCTTCAAACATCCTAAGGTTATTAAATTCATTTTATAGAAACAAACTTGTCAACTCTGAGGCTGAGAGAAGAAGGTTGGAAATGATTGTCTGTGTTTTAACAGACAGATGAATTAAAAAAAGAAATGGGAATTGTCACAACAGTGAGCTCACAATTCCATTTTATCACAATATTGCCCAGCCCTAATATGACCACTGCTTTTTATTTAAAAATAGTTCAAAATCACAATGATTTTCAGTAAAAGTAACTCTAACTGTAAACATTTGAACATATTTAGGTTGTATCTGTGACACAAAGTCATGTTTATGAAATTGGAAATCCAAATCTTACATAGGGTCACTTTCATTCATGGCTAAGGTTTCCTCTTTCCAAACAACAGAAGGATCACATAGCCCAGTTCTTCTACCATGTATTCCCCCTACTACATGCAGGGTTCGTACAGTCATGGAAAACCTGGAAAAGTTATGGAATATTGTATTCTAATTTCCAGGGCCTGGAAAAGTTTTGGAATTCTATGGGTTTTGAAAAGGTTTTGGTAAATTCTAAATTATTTTGGATTACATCATTACTTAAAGCAATTTTTATTTTGTGTTCGAAAAGGTTAAATGTTAAAATGGTGAAAAAATTGTTTACGGTTACTTTATGAAACTGAAAAATGTTGCTCTTTCATTTTTATTATTAATATTTACATCTATTTATTCACTGATTTTGAAAGTATATTTAATCCAAATTATTTGGAATTTACCCTTTTCATTTTTTTTATGTCTAAAAATCCATAAAATCTTTGTGTTTTGGTCTTAATCAGTTAATGAAAGACCGCTGTTGATTGAGAAGTATGTTAAACAAGAACATGGAAAAGTTGGCAATTGTTATGGAGAAGTCATGGAAAAATCATGGAAAACCTGAAGTTAAAATCTGTACGAACCATGTACATGACAGCTGTGGTCTTTTGTAGTAGTTGTGGATGAGGTTTTATATTTTCTCCTATTCTTTGCAAAAATAAAAAACCAGAGTCGTCTCACATGAACTGTATGTCTGAGATACCCAGAGTGGCTCAATAACATAGAGCTTTACTTGATTCTTGTGCAGCCAAGGAGCGGTTCACTTAGCCTAGTTTTCATTGTCATGTTGGAACGTTCAGTTACGTCTGGGGTTGTCCAAAAAAAGTAGGCTACACATAACCGTATTGATACTGAGACTAGTATTGAATCTAGATACTCATTTGAACAGGAATTAATACCTAAGTGACTTTTGATCCACCTGCTGTTCTCTAGCTTGTGTTAATTGTTCATCTGTGACAACCAACCCCAAGTCTGGGTTGGTTGTCACAAGGTTCTGTCAATGGGAGACCAATGACATATGTGTCTTGTCTATTGTGCATTATGAGGTGGATTAAATTGAAAAAAAGTAATAAATATAAACATAAAAAAGTGTATTGTCTTTGGTTTGATTTTTTGGTCTGATTTCATTTTGAATCAAGAATGTTTTACATTTTCTGATTCAGTAGACATTAAATTACAAGAAAAAGGCAAATGGAAATTTTAAAAATGCATTTTTGTCAAGATTCTAATGATGATGTTAAACTATATTTTTACTGTGAATTAGTGATTAATAACTTTTGAACAGAACAAGCTCCATGACAAGAATTAGATTTATTTTAGTTGAAACTTTACACTGATTTCCTGCTTTGAATTGGAATATTCACAATATTTTTGAGTAAATCTGTCTTTTGTAAAAGTGTGACAACCAACCCCGCTCTGGCTGTGCTGCTGTTCTAGATACAATCATATGTGACAACCAACCCGACTGGCCTGTTTGACTCTCACCTCAGTGCACTTCTGCATTTTAAACCAGCTCAGATAAAAACAGTCCTAATTGTCACTCTGACTCTCCTCTTTGTAAACTCAATGGTTTTAAGCTTTCAACACAATTTTTGAAAAAAATGTTTCTCAACATTTGAAAATGTCCTTTTTGCTATAAACTTTTTGGATTTCGTCTTATCACAATCTTGAACAAATCTTTACAAACAATGTTTTAGTGAGTGAAGTTTGGTTCATTTCATGCACATTTTATTCTGACTTATTTCAAATGCACCAATCACAAGCTGAGACACAGAGACTGTGACAACCTACCCGTGTGACAACCTACCCGTGTGACAACCTACCCGTGTGACAACCTACCCCGCTCTCACCTAAATGTTGTATTTTTAGGCTGAGCATATTTTATTCTATTGTTTAAGCCTAAAAGCAAATAAAATGTATTCTTTAATTAGTCTGTGTTTTTGTTATGGTCTCGTGGTATCAAAACTGGTGAGTGCACTCAAATGAGTTTGAAATGTTAAATAATAAACTGTATATAATGTTCCTGCTGTCAACTGTGACCAAGCCCCAGCTCACACATGTCCAAATACCTGTTATCAATCGCTGTGTTTTACTGCAGAAACAGTGGATCCAGGCCCCTGTTCCTTTTATTTCAGTTTGGATACTTTCTATTATTGTTTTTTTTCTTAAAGAGTGAACACATTTGGTTAATAATGCTTCACTTTTGTGTTGTGTTTTTGTGTCAACACAGCACAAACGTTCTCTGAAATATGATCCCAAAAAACTGCTAGGGTGTGTTCATATATGTGTAAGCTCATCCAGTAACCTGATGTTTAGCTAAGAGAAAGAATCATATAATATAATAGATCTTCATAGTCTATAATGCACAAAGCTGACTACATCCATTTTCATGTGCTTTAGCAGACTCTTCACTTGATCTTTCTGCAGAGGAACCTTTTTGTTCCACTTGCAGTGTTTTCCATTCATAAAGGAGATTCTGGCGGCCTCCTATAGTCTAAAACATTTGACTGATGGGGATATAATTTTACCTGAAGCTGGTAACATTTCAATAAACATAGGTTTAATCTATAAGCAATGTTTTTGATCAGTAGAGGCAGAAAGTGACTTTTATGGAACAAAAAGTGCATGAAATAACTTATATTCAACATGGGCCACTTGTACCACCATGATCTCTACAGAAACACTGCCACTTGTTTTCACCAACTTGTCCTCCAAAGTCCGTTTTGTGTTTTTGCTAATGCTCAGTTACTTTTGGATTGGTTCATACAGTAGGCCTACGTGTTTAAGGAATTTTGCCTAGATCTTTATGCAATTATTAATACAAAAATAATCATCAGATTTTTAGTGTAACATGAAGGGTTTGGGGTGCACAGTAGCAGAGTGGTTAGAGCTCTGGCTTCCCAATAAGGAGGTCGTGGGTTCGACTCCCGGGTCGGACCATATCAACATCTCACGATCTCTCTGGGTGGAGTTTGCATGTTCTCCCCGTGTCAACGTTGGTTTTCTCCGGGTACTCCGGTTTCCTCCCACCTCCAAAAACATGTATGTTTAGGTTCATTGGGCATCACTGTAAATTTCCCTTAGTGCAGGGGTCGGCAACCCGCGGCTCCTGAGCCGCATGCGGCTCTTTGAGGCCTCCTGTGCGGCTCTTTGCCTCTGACTAACCACTGAACGCAGGCCGAGGAAAAAAAAAAAAAAATGTTTTATTATTATTCTTAAAAGTAGGCCTATGCTTAAACATTTAGGCTGAGAAACAATTTTAATTTTATTTGCATTACATTTTAAATTAATAAAACAAATGCGTCGAATAAAATAGGCGTCATTTCCTACATTTACGCGCCAGTGAAATAAAAATAAACTGTCGCTGTCGCAGAACTTGTTGACTGCCGATCGGCTAACAATGGAGAAAAACAGAAAAAGAAAAATAACAGAGGAAAATCGTGTTTTTAATTCTGCATGGACTGATGCCTTTGCCTTCACCGCAGATGATTCTGGACTTCCCATGTGTCTAATTTGCGACGAAAAGTTAGGTAACAACAAGAAAACAAATGTGGAACGACATTTCGTTAATAAACACCACGCATTTGCTGATAAATATAAAAATGCAGATGAACGAAAAAAGGCTATTTCAGAACTTTTGCACAAACGAAATCAAAGCAAACAAGTGTTCAAAAAATGGATCACGAACAAGTGTGTCACCACCGCTGCAAGCTTCCAAAGATGTAACAGACATCGAACAAATAGCCCTGATATGTAGATACATGAGCACTAATGGGCCGAAAGAGGAACTTCTCGAGTTGATTCCGTTACGGGGCCAAACGAGGGGAGAAGATATATGCACAGCTGTGATGGACTGCTTGAAAGCCAAACAAATAAACACTTCTTACCTGGTGTCTGTTGCTACGGATGGTGCGCCCAGCATGACAGGTGCCCAAAAGGGGTTTGTTGCTCTGCTGCAAAAGTCGCTGGCGTTCCACTGCATTGTGCACCAAGAAGCGCTGTGCGCGCAAATGTTCCCCAAGAGTGCACAGAAGCCATGAACCTCGTGATCCAAATAGTAAACAAAATAATGGCAAAAGGACTCAACCACCGACAGTTCTGTTCATTATTGCAAAAAGCTGAAAGCGAATATTCCGACCTGTTGCTTCATAACAAAGTCCGGTGGCTGTCCAGGGGTGAGGTGCTGAAGCGGTTTGCGGCCTGCCTAGACCACATCAAAACTTCCTGGAAAGTAAAAATCTTGTCTACCCCGAAATGGCGCATCCTGAGTGGTTGGGAAAACTTCACTTCATGGTTGACATGACATCGCATCTCAATACGCTGAACAAAAAACTTCAGGGAAAAGGAAACACGGCTTTGCAGTTGCTGGAGGATGTCTTGGCGTTTGAACGCAAAATGACACTGTTTGCTGGAGACGTACAGAAAGGAACATTTTCACACTTTCCCTCCTTGAAGGCAATGCAAGAAGCGAACAACAACGTCGATTGCGACTATTTCCACCGTGCAATTGTCGTAATACAAAGCGCATTTGGAGATCGTTTTTCAGAATTCAGAAAAGAAAAGAGCACGCTATCCTTCCCCCTCACTCCACTCAGCGTCGATGTTTCTTTGCTGAACATGGATCCATTTACAGACGTCAGCAGACCCGATCTTGAGCTCGAACTGGCCGATATAGTCGATAAAGAAATGTGGACGTCCAAGTTTGTAACTCTGACAGCGGAGCTTGAAAACGTGGCCCGTCAGAAGGCACGACTTGCGCAGATTCACAAATGGAGCGATATTGAAAACCTACCAAAACCCGACAAAATGGTTTTTGAAACCTGGAATGAACTCCCGAGCACATACGAAAACATGAAAAATACGCCTTTGGAGTGTTATCCATTTTTGGCTCGACATACATTTGTGAGCAACTGTTTTCAAACGTCAATTACATCAAGAGCAAATACAGATCACGACTGACAGATGAGAGCTTGTGTAACATATGCCAGCGTAAAGGCCCACACGATGGACCCGAGAGTGGTGAAGTGTGGTAGTGGTTGTGAAACTCACCCCCTCAGCTATAAGATCTGACCAGCAAACTGGGCTAATGGGAGCGTTCCCTTTAGCTCAATGAGTTTGTCGGTCGACTGCCCCGCGGGAGACCCGGGTTCGACTCCCGCTCAGGGCAGGCTGAACACGCCGGTCACACTTGCAGTCATGCGTAAAGATAAAGGTTACAGCCCCAACATCACTGAACTAAGTAACGAGCTGCAGGGACAGAAATCTCATTAAACAGGTGAGAAAATCTAAGAAAAGTTTATATTGAAGCATAACGTGACATGCATGAATTTATACTTTTTTTTTAATAGCCTGCCCTACAAAAATCAAGAGAAGACAAGAACTCCCCAAGAGACACATAATACGACATTTAGACATTTTTTGTAAAGTTTTATGAAAATAAAAGCTCCTACTTTTATAATTTTCAGTTTAAGCAAGTTCTAAAAAAAACCTACTGCTTAAGGCAGTGTCTTATTGGTATTTTTATTACTCAACTTTAATATTTTGCAGCTGTGTGCCGCCACAAAGAGTAAATAAAAGTTCAAATTTAAGTTGTTTAATTTTTGTTTATTAACAACCTACAATTGTAATCCGCTGCTTTATCACACTTTTGATGTTAATTTTATTAATTAATCAGTTAGTTTGGTCATTTTTGGACTGTAAATTATTGTGGCTCTTTTCGATTTGTATTTGGTTTGAAACGTCCGAAGTGGCTCTTTGGCTTCTGAAGGTTGCAGACCCCTGTGGGTAAATGAGAGAGTGAATGTTTGTCTGTCTAACTCTGCGACGAGTTGTTCACTGTCCAGGGTGTTTCCCCGCCAAGCCCAAAGTCACTGGGATAGGCTCCAGTCACCCGCGACCCCTAACGGGATTAAGCGGTAGAAAATAAAATGAAATGAAAATGAAGGGTTTAAAATTGGCATTTAGTCGCTGTCCAACAATAAAAAATAACCTACTTACTAAAAAATGTAATTATTACAACCAGTTCAGTGAACGAGACCAAAAGAGACAAAAGAGTTTCTATTTTTAAACTGTTGAAGATCAGTTTTGTTTGGGGCCCGTTTGCTCCCCAGAAACTGGTGCTCGACCGATATTGCCTGGGATCCAGAGCCAGCTTCAGCTCCTGCTCAGAGTGGGTCTGGTCACCACGCCCCCGCCTGTGTTTCAAATCAAATCTACATCGTACCGGCCAATCAGATGAGTTTATTAGCGTGACACAGATGAAACAAAGAGTGATTGGTCGTCTGTCATTTAGACCAAAATTACTTGACTCACCTCACATTCAAATGTTTTTTAGCCTTGCTCATTTATTCTGCAGAAATCCACGATGTTTTTCAGTTCCACCTGATATTTTTTCCATGTTTTTTTTTTTTTTTTTTTTTTTTTGATTGGGAGCAGCCATGTTGGTTTTCACACAGCAGAAAATGAGTGTTGAGAATTGGCAAATTAATTTGTCAATCACAGCTACAGGAATTGAAAGAGGGACAAGGTGGCTAGACAATATATTTTTAATATATCGTCCAGGCCACGACCGATATGAGTACTTTCAAGCGTATCAGGTATTGGCCAAAATCTCCCCAAAATACTGCCAATATTCTGGCCATGTTGCACCTTGTTTAAAGCTTAGTGTGGCATTGCGAGGGTACTCTTAGTTCAAATTTAGCCAAGAATAAAAATGTATGTTTAAATTCATTTTAACATTAGCTGTAAATAAAATAAAAGTAAAGAAAAACCAACAATGCCACCGGGATAAACCCGGAAAATAAATAGAACTAACTAAACAAAAAGGCAACACAGGTTCGTTTTAACATTGATAACAGGCAGAGTTCCATTTAGCATAAGACATTTATTTTTGGATGCCAAATGTAATAGTCATCGTTTCAGATTATAAAACATTCTCTTTCAGTTCATTTGGGACAGGAGACAGTTTGCTCGTTCAGTTTCTTCAGATAGCATCATAAATTAAAAGAAGAAAAGGCAAGTGGAGGAAGGGCAAGGCAGCAGGTGCCCGGGCATTGAGCCCCGGAACTGCACTCCCACAACGAGCCATCACCCGACGACTACCCCAGTCACCAGCTTCAACGTCGGACCCCGGTGGGGGATATGACCTTCCACACCACCAGCTTCAACAATGACCCCAGGACTGCAGCCGCCGACCCACAGAGCGATGAGGCGCTGCGGCGGCTTCGCTCTGCTTTACTGATAGAGCAGAGGACGGCGCACAACCTGACGGCAAAGCCCAAAACAGACAGACAGCGGTTGTCTCAGAGACAGAGGAAGTGCCGAAGTCTGAATGGAGCTTTTATACTAGGCGTCGCTGCCACATTTAACCCATAATGTCACATCTGGTCTACCAGAATACAACCATTCTATTTAATCAGCAATCAGATCAATATTTAACACAGTTATAAAATTTATCTGTGGAGTTGTTTGTTGCCGAACTGCACCTGAACCTAGTGCCTCTGCTCCATTTCATTTCACTCCAGCAACTAGGTCAGGAGTTTCAGGTGTTTATGCTTGAATCCGATGAAAAATGATCGTCCAATCAGCGAACACAAACAGCGTTTACGTCAAAGCCAAGCGTCTGTTTGTAGTTCCACAAGTTTGCCGTTAAATATTAATTACCTGTATCCATCACAGAAACCACAGACATGTCTATCATCACGTTTACACGCAGCTAATAAATCGTTAGCATTAACCCGACTGCACACAGCCATGTCAACACCTGCAAAAACAAAAATACTCATACTCTGTTTAGTAAAAATACAAATTAAGAATAACTGCTTAAGTAAACGCTAATCAAATAGTAAATATTCAGTTTCCTCGCTGATGTGCTCCTAGCTTCGACTAAACACAAACTGTCGAAAGAAACAAGGAAAACATGCACGAAGACAACACCGGGTCACTTATGAGGGTTTGTTTTTGTGTTTATTTATTTATTATCAGACACTCCATTCGCTTCACCAGGGTGGTCGCTAGTCTTCCTGAGGTCCACAGCAGAAACAAAACATTAAAACACTTTACACTGTGCAATACAATACATGACATCAGTTACTTACAATTAATTCATTTATAATACAATGACTCATATTATTGACTTCAATGCCTTTTTAAAATGTACAGTACATTGGGTAAAACTCTTGTCATTGGGCAGTTCATCCCATAGTTGTGTGGCTCTGTATAAAACAGACGTCTTTAAAAAGTTAGTACTGAACTGATTATAACGCTATGAAAGCACAAAAGACTAACATTTAAATGCTCTCAACTCCGCCACTAATGCAAGAAAAAGAAATAATCATCACAGAAACCTGGCAACAACAGAGAGGACTTCATCAGTGTGTGAGTGTGGAGACGAGGGACGAAAGGAGAAACGAAGGACACACTGCTGTCAAAGTAACACTAAATCTGACCGAAAGAAATCCAAATGAAATCACTGAAGCCACACAGTTTTAATCACCTGCTCCTAATAAAAAAGTGTTTTTTTTTTCTCTAAATATATCGGTTGCCATATCGGTTATCGGCCCCCAGCCTCATCTATATCTGTATTTTGATGTCTTCACAGCATTAAAGATTATTCTGTCAATGAAAAGAAGTGGTCATCATGTTTTTTGAAATGCCTCACCTTCACACAATAAAATAATAAAAGACTGAAGTACGTGTTTTTCTTTAGAACTTACTTTACAAAACTCAGAATATAGTTTTGATTTTACATAGACTTTGTAATTTAATGTAATTTCTTCAAATAAGTAAACATTTGGCAAAAGTATACTCCTAATTTAATAGGTATATTTTTGTGTGGACTGCAGTGGTATTTTACCACCACATCCATAAGTCTGAAAACCATGTCCTGCAGCAGTCAGTGAAAGTTGCTGCTTTGTGTGTGTGGTGTTTTCTTCTTTCAAGCGTGCTCCTGAGTACCCTCACTTTGTAAACTCATTCACCAGAAAGTGTCACTTCAGAACAGGACCTGTTGGTGGTAGTAGTATACTGTAGTAAGTACCGTCTAAGTACTAGTATGTCTCACTTTGATAAACAACCAGTACAGCTATTACCATAATATATCATGGTATTTATTGAAATGTGTTGGAATTGTGTTAAGATATTGTAAATTGTTTTTAATGGTTTGTTTACTATTTTGTATAATTCAATACCTGATGTTGTTGTGACATTAATAAACATGAATGTTTTTCTAACATTTGCTTTTTTATTTTTTGTAATTAATATCATGAAAGCTATAGTTAGAATAATTTCCTTTTCTTTGACCTTTTCATGCAGCACCATTAATTCCACCACACAACACACAAACAAATATGTGCACCACTAAGTATTAAAGGTGGTACAATATTAGTACCACTGCAAGTACTGCTAAGTATATCAAAATGTAAAATACCACTACAAGTACTGCTAAGTATATCAAATGTACCAAAATACCACTAAAAGTACTGCTAAGTATATAAAATGTACCAAAATACCACTACAAGTACTGCTAAGGATACAGCGGCATGAAAAAGTATGTGAACCTTTTAAAATTTCTCACATTTCTGCATAAAATCCCCATCAAATATATTCTGATCTTTATCAAAATCACACAGATGAAAAAAACATGTCTGCTTTAACTAAAACCATCCAAACATTTACAGGTTTTCATATTTTTAATTGAATAACATGCAAACAATGACAGAAGTGCCAGAAATAAGTAAGTGAACCCTTACATTCAATATCTGGTTACACTTCCTTTGGCAGCAATAACTTCTACCAGACGCTTCCTGTACTTGTAGTTGCAGATCAGTCTGGCACATTGATCTGATCAATTTTGGAGCATTCTTCTTAAAAAATATGCTACTTTTCAGTCAGATTTCTGGGATGTTGGGCATAAATTGCTGTTTTGAGGTCATGCCACAGCATCTCAAGTCAGAACTTTGACTTGGCCACTCCAGAATGTGTATTTTTCCACTAATGATTACAAGTTGTCCAGGCCCTGAGGCAGCAAACAGGCCTAAACTATAATTTCCCTCCACCAGGCTTCACGGTGGGAATGGGGCGTTGATGTTGGTGAGCTGTTTAATTTTTCCTCTAAACATGACATTGTGTGTTTCTCCAAAATAATTCAATTTTAGTTTCATCAGTCCACAAAATATTTTGCCAGAAGTTCTGTGGAGTGTCTAGGTGATTTTTTGCGAACTTTAAATGCAGCAATGTTTTTTTTAGACAGCAGTGGCTTCCTCTGTGGAGTCCTCTGATGAGCACAATTCTAGACTGTTGTTTTACATGTAGTCAGTGTAACACAGAGATACTAGACTGTTGTTTTACATGTAGTCAGTGTATGCACAGAGATACTAGACTGTTGTTTTACATGTAGTCAGTGTAACACAGATATACTAGACTGTAGTTTTACATGTAGTCAGTGTATGCAGAGATACTGGACTGTGCCAGTACGTTCTGTAAGTCTTTAGCAGACACTCTAGGGTTCTTTTTTACCTCTCTGAGTATTTTGCACTGAACTTGGGCGTTATTTTTGTTGAAAGGCCACTCCTCAGGAAAGAAGCAACAGTGCCAAGCTCTCTCCATTTGTACATAATTTCTCTAACTGTAGACTAATGAACATCCAGACTTTTAGAGATGGTTTTGTAACCTTTTCCAGCTTTATACAAATGTACAATTCTAGATTGCAGGTCTTCAGACAGCTGCTTTGAGCGAGCCATGGTAAACAACAGACATTGCTTCACATTAAGACACAGTGCTTACCAGGAGTGTCTTTTATAGTGGCAGGGCAGCTTTAAGCCTCTCCTCAGTGATTGGACACACTCTGACTTAAATTGTTTGGTAAAATTGGGAAATAATTGCTCTTAAAGTCTCCTTAGGCAGAAGGTTCACTTACTTTTTCTTTTGTCACTGTTTGCATGTTATCCTCATTAAAAAATGAAAACCTATTGTGGCAGTAGAGTGGTGAATAGATGGAATTTTGGATAAATTTAAGGTTTAAAGTTGTCAACAACGCCACCCCCGGAATTTCGCCGGGAGAGTATTATTTTGAAGTACTAAATTTCCCCAAATAGGCACACAGGTACATTAATCAAAATTCAGAGTCAGGTTCCACGTTACAGCGTTTTCATTCACATTTTCTGGACACACAATATCTTAACGATTCTTATAATAATTCAAATGGATCCTTTTTCACTCACTCAAAACCTGGTAACTTGCATGGGTTAAAATATAATACAGCTAGTACTGCCCAGCCTGCTGTCCTTTAAATCTGGAGCAGGGCCTATAACAGCGCACTGCCACTGCGCTGGCACAGGACCCCCCAATACACCATAGGGAATAAACAAAAGTAATTAAACAATTCTGTAACAAAAAGAATTAATCAAACAAAAGAGGGAACTGTTTTGGAGAACAAATGAGTTAAACAAAACCAAATTACCCCCCCCAAAAATTAATTAATATTAAAAAATAGAACCAAAAGGGGACATGTAAAATAAATGAATGAATAAAACGAGTCAAAACAAACAAAACAACGTGAGGCAAAGCAATGCAGCAGAGGTCTAAAGCAAAGCAGAACCAAGCAGCAGCGGCGGTGTGCCCAGTGCCACTCCTGGCTACTCCTGACACCAATTTGGAAAGAATGATCATATATGGTCCACAGCCTTAGACCAAACAGGAGACAGCATTCAGCAGCAAACTGCCCATTAATAGACCAACCAATGTCCCAATTAGTGTTCAGGAATTGACAGTGACAAACAGTTTTTAGAATTAATTTACCTGTCCTTAAACTGATGCAAACACGGCCCATAATCAAGCCCGCTGGATACCGCGAGTAAACTTGGCCCGCAGCTTACTACAGCAGGGGGACACATACATGAGAAAAGGCAGATTTATGAATGAAGAGAGACCGCGCGGGGCATTACCTGCTACGGCAGATGGGCGCGCGACTCGGCTTTCTTTTAGAAATGATACCACAGAAGCGCACGACTGAGAAACACAAGGGCTTTGTAAAGATTTGCACATTTGTATGAATGAACCAAGACGGTAGATTCTCATTACCTGTCGCCAAAGACGTAAGACGCACGTGACGCGTGAGTGCTTAAAGAGGAGCAGCACAAGCCTGGAAACTGGTGCAAGTTGCGGCCAGGCAACGACACTAAAAGGGAACACTGTTTTTAGGACAGGCACATTTAATGCGAAGATAAACGTGAACATGAATGTCTTACCTGGAGCAGAAGGACGGAGCCGCCAAACAAAGGACCCGGAAATGCGTGTGGGCAAAGGGGGAGCAATGAGAAAGGAAGCGCTTATATAGTCCACACCCGCTCGCCATGCGGGGCGCCAGGTAAGACACACCTTCAGCATTCTGGCATCAACAGCTGTCTTGCCACACTATAAATTGTGGTTTTAGTTAAAGCAGACACTGTTTTTTCATTGGTGTGATTTTGACAAGATCAGATCACATTTGATGGTGATTAAGCAGAAATGTGAGAAATTTCAAAATGTTCACATACTTTTTCATGCCGCTGTATCAAAATGTACCAAAATGCCACTACAAGTACCGGTAAGTGTATTAAAAGTTATCACTGTAAGTACCACCAACTAGTGTTATCAGTATTTCCTGATCGAAATACCCCTCCAAGTACCTAACGGCTACTAAGTATCACTGGCAGTATCTAATAAGTGATGTGGTAATTAACTGGTTGGTAACATGGTGGTCTTTTAAAGTAAGTAAGTAAGTAAGTAAGTAAGTAAGTAAGTAAAGCTACCAACGTTTTTTTTTTTTTCTTCCTTTCCCTAAGGACCAAAAGCCTAAACTCACAAGAATTAGCGCGCTGCAGTAACACTACCAACCACAACAGGTTCCGCAATTTAACGTTGGCCCAACAGGTACCCCACTATCACCAAGGTGGACTTTTCCCAGACACACCAACCACTCACAAATTCTATATTATTACATTTGCTCAAAACCATTATATATAGAGGGATTTTTGGTTTATTAACACGGGTGATGCGTGCGCACCCCGTCTGTAGGAAGAGACACAAACAGTGGAAACAAGTCAAAAAAGCTCCGTAAAACTGTAACTGCAAAAAACCCTCTATAAAATGTTATACTTGTCTTCTGCCTCCTAGAGGATATTTTTTGCACTACATTCACTTTAGTTGGTCACATGGTCAAATGCAAAATGGCAGACTTTCACTAGTCTCCAGGCGACTGGTGAAGGAGAAATATTTCTTTGATTAACAGACTTCATCAAGGAGAGACTTTATATTTCAGACCTACAACGTGAAGAGTTACTCCTTCAGTGCATTTTATAAAACTTGTGTTTTTATTTTCAGATAATAGTTAGAGCTAGAAAATGTATCAGAGTAAAATGTTTGGAAGTTTTTATGATCATTAATATTTTGTGTGAAATAAAACTTTTGTCAGTTTTACTGCATAAAACAGTGACTTGTTAAATAATTTGAACAAATTGATGTTGAAAGCACTTCAGTACACAAAATATAAACCAGTTTTATAATGAAACACTGACAGTGTGCTGATTCTCCAGGATCAGTCCAAATCTAGTCCAAACCAGTCCAAACCAGTCCAGAGCCAGTCTAATCTAGACCAGGCACTATATCAACCAAATGAAATCCAGTTACAACTGGTTCAGATCTACACAGAACCTGTGCAGACCCATTCTGGACCCAGTTTAGACCAGTCCAAACCTGTTCAGAAACAGTGTCATCCAGATCCAGTTAAAACCAGTCCAAAAGCAGTCTGGACCATTGTGAACCAGTCTAGACCCAAACAGGACTGGTTGAGCACAGTTCGAATCAGTCTGATTCCAGTCTGAAGCAGTATAAACAGGTCGGAACCTGTTTAGACCCAGTTTGTTCATAACTAGTGTTGACCAAACTCAGTACAAACAGTCTGGACAAGTCCAAATCTGGTAAACATTAGTCAGAACCAGTCCAAAGAACCTCCAGACCAGATGAGTGGTCCAATCAGAATCAGACCAAACAAACCTCACAGAACCAGTCCATACCCATCAGAGCCACTCTAAACCTACATCACTGTTCTACTGAACTACACATTTATTTTTAAAAGGCAAGATTTGATAAAAGGCATCTATTCCAAAGTTTCCAAAGGTCAAATTTGCAATTGAGTTTTGTTTATTTTTATTTTACATTTTGTTAAAGCCCCAATAGAAAAATCTGTTTCCAAAATCTGATTCAAAACTCCAGGTAATATAATATAATAAGGTAATATGTTTAATCATTTGTATAAAATTTCATAAAAGTCAAACAAATACATTTTAAATCATTTAAAATTTGAACCTATTTGTTTCTGATTTTTGAATAACTGATATTGAAATGCAGTTGACATAAGTCAAAAAGATAAATAACTAGTTATTACATTTGTGGTCAGCTCTGATTTTTACTTCCCCACAAATGTAATAACCCCCACAAAGTAATACTTATTACGTATGTGGTAGGCAAAAGTATTATGTTGCAGGTTTATTACATATTAAAAATCATCAAATGTTGTATTAGGTTTGTAGTTTATTACGTTTGCGGGGATTATTATGTTTGTGGTGTTACGGTGGACAATAAAGCTATTCCATTCTATTCCATTCTTTTCTATTCAGCTTGATTAATATGTAATTAATTATTCACAATTAATGCACTAATTTGACATCCCTACAAAATAATTTTGCTTTGATGTAATCCTCAGTGATGCTGACAGACCTCCACATAGTCTCCCACAGAATAGAGGCGGATCCCCAGGGCCAGAGGCTGTGTGGGTCGATGCTGGTGGTGTGCAGGAGGTGAAGGCGAGGACTCAGGCTGTAGAAGCTCAGCTGACCTGCAGCCTGGTCCAGAAACATGGCCACTCTGGAGGAACAAGGACCGGAGAGGGACCAGCGAAGGCCTCTGTGGACCAGCTCATACCCAGTCTTCTCACAGTGCAGCGCCCAAGACCCCTCGCCCTGTCCGAACCTAAAGGAGGACACATGTTAGCTCAAAAGTACCAGCTTTAATCAGGACTAAACTAGTACCGCTCAAACCTAAAGGAGGACACGTGTTAGCTCGAGTGTACCAGCTTTAATCAGGACTAAACTAGTACCGCTCAAACCTAAAGGAGGACACGTGTTAGCTCCAGTGTACCAGCTTTAATCAGGACTAAACTAGTACCGCTCAAACCTAAAGGAGGACACGTGTTAGCTCAAGTGTACCAGCTTTAATCAGGACTAAACTAGTACCGCTCAAACCTAAAGGAGGACACGTGTTAGCTCCAGTGTACCAGCTTTAATCAGGACTAAACTAGTACTGCTCAAACCTAAAGGAGGACACGTGTTAGCTCAAGTGTACCAGCTTTAATCAGGACTAAACTAGTACCGCTCAAACCTAAAGGAGGACACGTGTTAGCTCGAGTGTACCAGCTTTAATCAGGACTAAACTAGTACCGCTCAAACCTAAAGGAGGACACGTGTTAGCTCCAGTGTACCAGCTTTAATCAGGACTAAACTAGTACCGCTCAAACCTAAAGGAGGACACGTGTTAGCTCAAGTGTACCAGCTTTAATCAGGACTAAACTAGTACTGCTCAACCTAAAGGAGGACACGTGTTAGCTCAAGTGTACCAGCTGTAATCAGGACTAAACTAGTACTGCTCAAACCTAAAGGAGGACACGTGTTAGCTCCAGTGTACCAGCTTTAATCAGGACTAAACTAGTACCGCTGGAACCTAAAGGAGGACACGTGTTAGCTCAAGTGTACCAGCTTTAATCAGGACTAAACTAGTACCGCTCAAACCTAAAGGAGGACACGTGTTAGCTCAAGTACCAGCTTTAATCAGGACTAAACTAGTACCGCTGGAACCTAAAGGAGGACACGCGTTAGCTCGAGTGTACCAGCTTTAATCAGGACTAAACTAGTACCGCTCAAACCTAAAGGAGGACACGCGTTAGCTCAAGTGTACCAGCTTTAATCAGGACTAAACTAGTACCGCTCAAACCTAAAGGACCAGCTTTAATCACAGTATGCAGTGGTCTCTTTTGTTTTTCACAAAGTGCTGCATTTATCATAGACTTTTTAGAGGAAAGCACAAAGATTCCTAATACAGTATATGACTAAAAGAGTTAGCTACCCTACTTATTGGTATATCTATCTATATACCAAGGCTGTGTCCCACGTACATGGGGTAGCCTAGACAGGGCACCCTTCTCTTCCCTCCCCATGTTCTGAGTATGTGTGTGACTTGTGTGTTTAGTGTATGTTTGTGTTGTACAGCCTTTTTATTATGTCATTGTTCCAGAAATCTTTTTAGTTTTTGTTTATTTTTACCATCTCGGCTAAGGAGACCACGCTCGCCCCGGCATCCAAAATGAGCAAGAGAACTCAAAAGGCCGTAATAGAACCCCAACGAAAGCCACCAGGAACACGTCTGAGGACCATGGGACGACCAACCAGACCCAGAGAGCGACCCGGACCACCATCCACCCCCAGGACTCCCTCCCAGCTATACCACAGGACAAACTGCACGTGCCCCCCAGTAGCTGGTTTACCCCTGCCACTTCATACACGAACCCTTTCAAGCAGGTTTCAATCCTCTTCTCGCATACACAAACTCTCTCCATTCATCCCTATCTCTAGCAGCCTCTCTTCCATTCCTCTGGCATCCAACATCTTCTCACACCATCCATCCATCCCATCCGTGGTCTTCCTCTCAGTCGCACCCCTGGCCCATCAGCTTCAACACTTTTTTAAACCATTCTCTCCACATGACCAAACCATCCCAAGCCTTCTGCTCTGCTCGATCAGCCGACTCTCTCACAACACCCGTTCTCCTTTTCACAGATTGAAAAATGGATTCAGTTACAATTTAGCCTAATTTCAACAGGAACTTCTATAGGCTCAAACTTTTCTATGTCAGTTTAATGTTCAATCAGGGTGTTTGAACATTAAAGTGTTCAGAAAGGACCCCTTTTTCTATTTGAAGTGCTTCATTACCCTGGCTTTATGTGTGTGTTATTTAATGTCTTATAAACTGCTTACTGTTCAACCTAGCCTGAGAATACCAGAAGCAACTCTTGCACTCTTGCTAATTCTAACATACAGTATTTATATTAAAACTGCAGCTGACAGATTGATCAGATATCTGTCTCACCTGCTCTCCTCTCCAGACCGTGGGATAGTCGTGGTGGTCAGGGCCAGGTAAAACCCCCAGCCGGACCACTCCACCTCCAGATAAGTCCTCCCTGTCAGACTCTCCTGGCTCCAGACCTGGATGCAGTCTGTGAACCTCCCTGGGTGCTCTTCGTCCTTCTGCTCGTCTCGACATAGGGTGGCTCGCTGATTCCCTCGGGACAGGCGTATTTTAGGGTGAGCTGTGTGTGCGTCCAGGCTTATGGGGAGTGAGTGTCGTAAAAGTTCCTCTCTCGAGTAAGAATATGGTTGAGGTGATAGTTCCTGAAGGTTTGAACATTCTTCACTTAGGAACGGCTGAAGCTTCTGCCAGAATTCATCAACGGCAGAAGAGATGACTGTCAGGAAGCCGGGAGAATGTTTGTGAATACTGATCACTTGCTGGTTCTGGCTGCTGGTCTCTGTTGGAGGTCTTTGATGGTTCTGTCTGCTAGTCTCTTGTGTGTTGGTTGCTTGCGTGTTCTTGGTGCTAGTTTCTTGATCGTTCTGCTGGCTTGTCTCTTGCTGATTATGGGTGCTGGTGTCTGACAGTAGCTCAGAGCGTCCTGGTTCCATCAGGCGCAGGACATGTTTCAGAAGCTCTGCCGTGTCCCTCAGAGCTGTGAGGAGGACATGCCCATCTGTCTCCAGGACGTCCCAGTCTGTTCGCCCACCTCTGAAACAAGACACAGGAAAACTGACGTACATTCACCACATCCAACAAACTCACAATAGAGCAAAATAAGAAAACGCCGGTTAGCAAGGATGCAACTTTGGCTTCAACACGGTCCGAAAAGTCAACTCCTGACCTGTTGTCTCTCAGATCTCCTGACGAATGGGTTCAAATAGCTTTTCACTTCTCCTCAATGGCTTTGACACACTTGTCTATTCTAAAAGTCAACTTGAAAAAAACAGCTCACAGAATCCTAAACGACGTTACATTTCGGCTCAAGCTAAATTAAGCTTTACATTCCAAACTGTTAAAAATTTCCCCTCAAAAACAATCGCTTTGACACATTTTTTGAAACTTGGTTTAGTGTGATCTCTCGTTTCCAACATTTATCTGAATAAAGGTTGAGATACGCAGAACGTTTGCCACATTTTTCATTCATTCCCACAGTTTTCAGACTCTTTCAGTGCACACAGCTCTCATTCACACACTCACGTTTCTCCAACACTACAGACCTGTTCACACATGGTAAAGGATGTTTGTTAGTATCTACAAACTCACACATCATCTAGCCTATCTAAAATCACCTGAGCAGAAAGATCAAACAACAAATGAAGCTATGAATCCAACACAATGGTTTCAACAAAAACAGAAAACTAACTAAATAGATTTCTGTTGTAAGAGGTTTGTCACAGATTGTGTTTCTGTGCAAAGATCTGGATTTACTGAAAAATTACAATAAATGTGTATTTTTCATTCATTATTTTCTTGATAAAAACACAACTCCAATACAAAATCATTTGTGTGAAGAGTGAATCCCAATGACAGACTGAACTAAACCTTTGGTTGCTTTGTCTTTGAATCGTTAATGAGAACACCTGATGAATGTGTGAGAGTTTTGATGGTAAAACCATTTAGGATTTGCCAGTTACCTATTAGAATGGTCAAAGTGAATGAGAAAAAGTGGATGTGACTTGACAGCTCAGAAGCTTTAGTCCTGATTCAGAGACAAAGTGACCGTATGTCTCTGGGATTCACACTTCACACAAGTCAGTTTGTATCTGGATGAGTAAACAGATGGAAAAAACACATTTACTGCAGCTTTGAATTTGTGAACTGTATATTATAGTAAATCCCAGCTCGATCTCACGAGAAAGCATATATATACCAGGACATTACAGGTTTGTCTTTTTGCGTAAATATGACCCACGTCACAGTCCCAGTTGATTTGTGTGGTGGTTGTAAAGATGTGTTCTGATTCATGCATATTACAGTTTTTTTCAGTAGCTTTGGCTCCAAAGTCAAGATAATTGAACACACTTCAAAACTTAACATCCAGGATGTAAAACACATTCTACCTTTGCTACAACAGTAACACCATGTTTGTCTTCACTCTTTTTGCTAAACTCCTCACACAGTGTTTTGCAAAAACTTACACACAATTAGTCTTCCTTAACTCTTCGGTCACTGCTGTTAAACTATGTTTTTATAACCAACACTTTTGCTCCAAAGTGATGTTTTCTTGGTTCAATCACCTGAACAATGTACACATGTGCTGTGACTCTTCTGACAAATAAATCTGTCCCATGAACACAACTCTATTAGGACAAATAGAGTCACATTTGTTTTAGAGTCAAACCAGACAAGAAAAAGTGTGAGGAAGAGAACATGAAGACAGAGACAGAAGTGTGAGGATGCAACACAGTCTCACAAGAAGGCGTACATTTAGCACGACACAAAAATAGCGTATTTTTAGCACGATATCAGTCTGTTTTGCGTACTTATGTTACGCCGTACATATAGCACGATATGAAAAAGCATAAAAATGACACGAGATTTCACCGCGTAAAAATGCCACGAGTTTTGGTTGAAGCCACGTGGAGACGTTTTCTTCAGGTGAAACGGTTAAGTTCAGGCAAAAAGTTACTAAAATGGGTAAGATTAGGGTTGGGGCTTGGGGTATAGGTTAAGATTAGATGTGTGATTTTGTTCATTTTCATGAATAAGAACACTTCTTAACAACCACCATTGAAATGAACTGGGACTGTGATGCGTACTATAATTACGCAAAAGAGCCTTAAACTCGTGCTGATCATACGCAATTTACATGTTGCGTTATGTCGTGGTAAATGTACACTTTCTTGTGAGATCGGGCTGGAGGATGTGAGGAGAAAGAGGACAGGAGACAGGACAGATGATTTAGCCCAATGTCAGACACTTCACTGTGGCCAAGATTAGACAGGAACACACTTTTAGCTCGTCGAAGAATTTACTTTACATTGTCAGTAAATCATGTGCTTGTTTCACAATTCTGAATATTTTTGTTTCACAATCTCCTTAATTTCCAAATATTCTGAAAATAAATTGATATCATGTTGAAATAAATTCCAAACAGTGTTTAGCTGGTAAAGGTGAAAGTTAATCTATGTGTTGCTTTTGTTTCATGTTCAAACAAACAAGTTTAGTTTTTACATGAGTGTGAATGTTTTACCACAAACAGTGCAGTTTAGAGATGAGTGTTTCTCATTTGACCACAAAGTGTTATTTTCACAAGGTGTCAGGAGTTTTGCACAAAAAGTGTACATGTGCAATCATTCTAAAATGTTTAGATAAATGAGTGATAAATCTGACTGAATATGTAGAGCTTTTGCCATATTTATCACAATTTCCAAAAATGTGCCAAAGCGATTAAAAAAACTGTAACACACTTTTAGAGAAGAGTTGAAGAAGTATTTGATTTGACATTGTCACTAAATCATGTTCTCGTTTCACAATTCTGAATAATTTATAGTTTCACAATCTCCTTAATTTCTAAAATATTCAGAAAAATAAATTGATAATATTTTGAAATAAATTCCAAACAGTGTTTAAGTGTTAAAGGTGAAAGTGAATCCATGTATTGCTTTTGTTGTGTAGTTTTTACATGAGTGTGAAATATTTTACACAAAAAGTGCAGTTTAGAGATGAGTGTTAATCATTTTAACAACAAAGTGTTAAGAGTTTTGCACAAAAAGTGTAGATCAATCATTCCAAAATGTTTAGACAAATGAGTGATACATCTGACTGAATATGTCTGAGGGTGCCAGAGCGATTAAACAACTGTAAGTGAAAAAGTCTTCAAATGAGTCTTTTCAGAAGAATATGATTACAGGTCTGTAGTGTTGGAGAAGAGTGAGTTCGTGAAAGAGAAAGAGTCTGATAACTGAAGGAATGCGCACACTTCAAAAAATGTGTCAAAGTGAGAAAAGAGAAAAAAGTGTCTTACCTCTCCCTCTCCTTCACTGTGCTGTCCTCTGTCCTCCTCGCGTCCCCCTCCAGGCCGTGTCCCATCAGAGCTCCACGTGTCTGCCGTCTGTCTCTCACTGTGTCTGCGACCTGGGCCAGGACAGTGTTCACAGCCAACCTGGGCCGACCCTCGAACCTGTGCCTGCACTGAGGACAGCGGGGCCCCTGCTCTGGCCCCTCACTGTCCCAGTACCGCAGCACGCACACCAGGCAGTAGCTGTGACCACACGGGACAGTCACGGGTCTGTCCAGGACGTCCAGACAGACGGAGCAGGTGAGAAGCAGAGACATGTCCTGAGCCGCTGCAGGAGACAATGAGATGTACTGTATGACTGACGCGGGGATCCCACTACATGCATCTGCGCTCCGCTCCGCTCCGTTCCGACTGCCGGATCAACTGCGCAGCTGTTTTAATGAATGAAGACCGTTCCACATCCTCCGTGTGCGCTGCGCAGGGCTCCGCCTCAGCTCCGTCTCTCCGTCGCCCGTACGACCAAAATACGCATCGAGGCTATTTTCTTCTCCGCCCGAGTCCGTCAAAGTCAATCTCCGCCAATCAAAACGCACCAAACAGGAAAAGAAATGAACTATGTCCGGAATTACAAAGTAAAATCACTCCGCACGTACTTTGTATTGATCAGATAACGAAAAGTTCGTAGTTTAACATAAAGTTTCTTTGATATTTGGACACAGCAGGCTGTTAACTACATAATATGTCAGTGACACATGGACAGGACAACGTTCGTGCTCGTAACAGTTTAAAGCCTCTTTACCCTCCGCGGAGGAGGAAAGCACGTCCTTCTGTTGTGATCACGTGAAACACAGGTGTTGTCTGTGCTCCTGATAGAGTTTTTTGATGTTCAACGGGACTTTTATTTCACAAACTCGTGTTTTTGGCGCATGCTCTTCTTGAGCTCCTCGGGGCAACGCAGCCCTGCGGAGCGGACTGGAGCGGAGACAGTGGGCGAGGGTTCTGCGGCAACTTTCGGAGGCGGACCGGGGCGGAGCGGAGCGGAGCGCAGATGCATGTAAGCTTGGTTTATGGTTCCCGCACGTGAAGTCCGCGCGGAAATCAGACGCATGGACTAGAGCGGAGCAGACGCTGACAGTGTTTATAGTTTCTGTGTGTTTCAAGCGGCTGCTTGTAGAGGGCAGTAGAGAGCTGCCATTGAAAGCCTGTTGATTGCCGCGCGGACCGTCCGCGTAGTCACAGATTTTTCCCTGACGCCGACGCGGAAAACCTGGTCCAAGCGGACGGCGCTTGAGGAGGCGTGTCTCCAAAAATTACGTATTTCCGCCGCGCGGACCCATGCGGTCCTCGCGGATGCGTCAAGTATGAAACGTGGGATCCCGCGTGAGTGTGAGACTGTAGGACACGCCCCCTCTGAGCATGTGGCAGGACGGGGGAGGGGCTGTGTCCCGGTGTGAAAGGACCCCCCAGGGATTGTCTCAAACGAATCAGTTTAACAAGAGAATAGTAAACACACCCCCTGGTGAAATGTGACACAAACAAATAAAAGTGTCACAGAAGACACAGGGCGGAGCTTAGATTACCAAGACACGACACTGCAGGTGAGAAGGACAAGTATCACAGTATCTGTTTCAGACGTGTGAGGTGGTATTATTGGTGCTGAATGAAAAGTTAAAGAAAAGGATTTTGAATGGAAGACCGTTGATTTTTTGAAGAAGAATCTCAAACAAATAAAACAGCAGAATTACATCTGTTTACAAGCTGTTTAAACAACAATAATAAAAAAACAGCCAAGTGTCTCTTCAATAAGGTCATTTTCACTGACCTGAATGTAGGAGATAGTCCCATCACCATATCAGCCCCCCCTCTCCCTCCCTCTCTCCCTCTCTCTCTTCTCCCTCCCTCTCTCTCTCCCTCTCTCTCCCTCCCTCTCTCTCTCCCTCTCTCTCTCTCTCCCTCTCTCTCCCTCTCTCTCTCTCTCCTGTCTCTCTCTCCCTATCTCTCTCTCCCTCTCTCTCTCCCTCTCTCCCTCTCTCTCTCTCTCCTGTCTCTCTCTCCCTATCTCTCTCCCCCTCTCTCTCTCTCTCCTCTCTCTCTCTCTCTCTTCTCTCTCCCCCTCTCTCTCCCTCCTCTCCTCTCCTCCTCTTCTCCTCTCTCTCTCTTCTCTCCTCTCTCTCTCTCCTCTCTCTCCTCCTCTCTCTCTCTCCTCTCCATCTCTCTCTCCTCTCCTCTCTCTCCTCTCTCCTCCCCTCCCTATCTCTCTCTCCCTCTTCTCTCTCTCCTCTCTTCCCTCCTCTCTCTCTCCTGTCTCTCTCTCCCTATCTCTCTCTCTCCCTCTCTCTTTCCCTCCCTCTCCCTCTCTCTCTCTCTCTCTCCCTCTCCTCTCTCTCTCTCTTAAGGAGTGGCTGGCTGATCTCTCTCTCCCTCCCTCTCTCTCTCTCTCTCTCTCTCTCTTAAAGGTGTGGCTGGCTGATCTCTTCCAGATGAAGATGTGATTGTGCAGATGAATATTTTACAGTGCTGAGAGAGGCGTGTCACTTCTGCACTACAAAATATAGACACATTAAGAATAAAGCCTTAAGGGTATCTATTTATATAGCACGTTTCCACCTTTCAAGGCACTCGAAGCACTTTACAATCAAGGATCCAGTGTAACAGAGGGTTAGGGTTAGGCCCACTCTTGTCCTTCCATTCAAGTGCTAACCAGGCCCTACACGAGCCTCTCAGGTCTGACAGGATCAGGTTTGGACAAACTGGTTTGGCCACATTCTTAATTCCTTTCACTACGCACCGAGAAGAAGAAAGTCTTGGTCAACAACAAAGATATGTTCTTTTGATCAAAGGATTTATTTTTCAAACTACAATGTGACCATCAGAGCGACTGCAGAAACAGTGATGTCTATACAAAAGAATCCACATTTAGTAGCACTTCATTAGTTATTACATATTTAAGTTTGATTATCAGTGGTAGTTGAAGTGCCTTGGACAGGTTCGTTATATTTCAGGTTTCATTAAGCTCTGCACAAAGTTCATCCCAGTTTAAAGCTTTTCTAGGAATAAAAATGGACTTCCTGTTCATAGATGATGGCATTGGGCCAAAATTCTTACAACCTAAAACGTTTTCTTCTTAAGACAAAGAAATACACTACAACATAGACATTTTGGTTTAATTGATGTTTATAGAACCATCAATATTGCCTATACTAGAAATATCATATGTCCTTGTCTATAGTGTGATTCTCCTCTGCTTCCTGGTTTTTTTTTTTTCAACATATTTTCAAACTTTTCTTCACAAACTTGTTCTTGAGTCATGTAAACTATCATTTATTTATTATATTATTGTTTTTTTTCCACTAAATTAAATTAAAATGCAAAGTTCTTGGAACCTGTCATTCTATTCCAGTCTCAAAAAACTGTCAATCAAAATGTCAACAGGTGGCTTCAAAGAAAAGTTGCAGTTACTTTGCGTTTGGACGTTTTGTCAAAAACCAACGTTTTCTCCAGAAACTGTTAGTTACACACCATAACTATTAGTGTGGGTATTGATACTGAACAGTGCTTATGGAGCTAGAAGCGAATATTCAGCCTCCTCGCAGCTGGTCCAATCAGCCTCCAGCTCCCTCCTCCGCTCCTGTCCCTCAGCCAATCAGGTTGTCCGTGCCTGATTCAAAAGAACAGCTCAATCTCCGCTCTTCGCTTCAGCCTACAAGCGTCATCTTCGCCGCGTCGCAACCCTCCTCCACCCCATCTCCACCTCTTCTTCCTCCCTCTCCTTCACCACCACCAGTGTCTAGGCCCCGCGGAAATCTCCTACTCTAACAGCTCTACAACCATCGCATGCTCACTGATGTCTGCCGGGGCCTAAGCGCCAAACCTACCTATATCAATAAACATCTTCATTAACCGCATAATTTTGTCTGTTTGAGTCTGTCCAGGTTGAAATGGCAGTACTATTTAATGGTACTTATAATTGAACTTTTAACTAGATTATAGTTTAAAACTATAATATAATAACTATCCACTATCACGTTTTACAGTGAGGTAGCAGAGGCTGTATACAGACGTTGGGGTTAGTACCAGTGTAAGCTGATATACCAGTATATTGGGTAGCTGAATTTTCTGGTTGTAAATGAGTACATTTAGTTTTTTCCACTTTAAAGTATATTGTAAGACCACTGTGTACTGTCTGAATCAAAGCATTTTATTCTCTTTGAGAGTTGGCCTCTAAAGGGAAGATCAACTAAAAGTACACGTGACATGTGACAGACATGTGCAGTTAGTCAGAAATCTCCCAGCTCTCTCTCCTTTACCTGCTGATGTCGGCCTCCTGATTTTGAAAAGGCTTTAGTCTGGTGCTGGTCGCTGGAGCAAATTACACAGACGTCTTTACTCTCTCGGATCTGACTATTCACTTAGTTTCTTAACCACACACAAAGTTAATGCACAAGCCAAAAGTAAATCCACTTTTGGATTTACATTTTTCTTCAACTGAGACCATCTGCAGTCGAGCCAAGGACACGAGCCCCTGGACCTGCTGCTGTGACCTTTACTCTTGGACTTACTGTATGGCCAACGTCCTCCACCTTGTAAGTAAGATGACACATCAGCGTGAATAGACTGTCTAAAAGTGCACATCTGGAGTGGGACAGTACATACTCAAGCTTAAATCACAAACTGAACTGGGGAAACCAGCATGTGCATTACATTTAACATTACATTTAATCTCAATAACATCTAAAGAGTTCAAGTTTTCTTATTGTGGATGTAATAGAGATCTTCAGTTTGGACTAATAAACCGCACAAAGATACCTGGTTTGTGTTTTGTAATGGAAAAAGGTTTGATTTTGAATCTTCAGACTTTTGATAATTCAAGTTCTTAGAAGCCACTAGGAATTATTGATTTATGAATTATATAAGAGACTGTGAGAATAGACAATTTAATTGGTGCTGAGTTAATTAGTTCTTTATTAGAAAGCACTATTAAGTATCAATAAACGTACCAGTGTGTATAGCACAGCCGGGCTTTTTAAGTGGAGTTTGCACCGAGAAATGATGATGTGATTTCTATCTGTGAAAGTGATATATTAACAAATCTAATGTAATAATAATCTTCTATAAATCACATTAGTGATCAGTACAAGTATGATCAAAAGTACCATTAACTGTCACCATAACTAATGATTTTTACACTTCAAACACAATTTAATAAATCCTTTAACACACAGTTAATAATAACATATATTCAGTTTTGGTTGTAATTCTGTCTCACATAACCAGAGGTGGGTAACGCGCTACATGTACAACATTACACTTACTCCAGTAACTTTTTGAATAAAATGTACTTCTATGAGTCTTTGTAATTGCTTGTATTTTTTACTTGCCTGGAGTAAATGTATGACCAAATACCGCTAAGTTGACTCGTTCTCGTTCTTTTTATCAACATTTGTTTTTTCTCCCCAGCGAACACTTCTCCTCACAGATGAGCACGTGACCAGGTTTGGCCAGTCAAATGTAGTCAAACAGTCACATGACTCGACCTGTCCCATCAGACGGAACCATTCGGCAAAACATTTGATTTGTGTTGAGCACGAGCGGCGGTCAAAACAAGTAAACCGTGTTTCTCTTGAAGAAAGAGCAAAAGAACAGCTACGTAATGTGCTGTCTTCTCCAAAACACACGGACATTTCAGCTACAAAAACTCAGAGGAAACACAGGTGGTACGTTCATAAATCATGATCACACATTCAGAATCGCTCAAGTTCATTTGGAAACAGAATTTGCACCATTTATTTTATTGTCTGAATAAAACAAGAAAATGTAACGTTTCAACAGTTTCTCAGTACTCCAGTCGTTTTTTCAATAAGTACTCTTTTACTCTTACTTGAGTACATTTTAGGTCTACTTGTTACTTTTACTTGAGTAAATACATTTATTAGTAACTGTACTTTTACTTGAGTACAGTGTTTCTCTACTCTACCCACCTCTGCACATAACACATTTCACACTCAACCATGTGAAACTGGAGAGGACCACCAAGCACAGCCAATCAGAGAGCTGCATTTGGCTCTTCTTTCTTATTCAATTCAATTCAGTGGTCTCATTTTTTCACAAAGTTCTTCATTTACCATAAACCTTTTAGTTGAAAGTAGAAAAGATACAAGTTCCACTATAGTTACCGTTAAGCACCACTGAAGTACCACCATAACTGTATGAGCTATCTGTAAAGTATCATAGTGCTACTCTTTTATTATTTACATTGTTTTTAACATTCCAATGTGAATAAAGCACAGAGAATACATGGGTGGGCTCCGTCTTAAACTTTATACTTATTTATTCATTTCAAACTGTACACTGTGGTGCAAACAGAAACTCAAATGACTCTGTGTACAAAACAGTATCATATATAACTTCATGTTCTTTATTTGTTTACCAGATGGACATTCCAGGGCAGAACGTGACGAAAAAATGTCCTCGCTACTTCTCAAGAGGCTTATTTTAAAGGAAAAAAACATTATTGGCATTGTTCCCGTCCTTCAAAGCTGCTCCTCCACTTCTTATTTCTTATTTATTTATTTATAAAGGGACAACACATATTAATGAACATTTACATGTAAATATGTAAAGATTATAGCCAACGTGGCTAATTTCCATCTTCAGTCCCTCAGCAGGTTGATGTCAAAAACATCTAGGACAGAAAAAAAAAGACAGTCACACAAGGCCTCACACATTCACTGCACATACAGATAAAAGGACAGTTCATAAGAAAGTTAGTTACAGAGTTTAAAAATAAATATACAGTATACACATGAGTCATCATCATATTACACGTGATTACATGTTTGACCTTCCAACAACCATGTTTTTAGAGCCTTAGAGAATGCTGATAGTGTGGGCAGCACTTTGGGCCAGGTCTAATGAAAAAAGTGTAATAAAGCACATACGGAGCTAAGAAGTGAATATTGAGCCTGAAAGATGATCTCAAACCCAATCCCATCCTGGTCCATGGCTCAACCCTGAACAGTCCAAACACATGTCTGCGTCAGCTTTCTGCTCATGTATGTTTAGTTTAGTTTGTAGGTTTACATTGTGTTTTTTTGTTGTTGTTTTGTTGTTGTTTTACCTTCCACCACCTGGGAATCTTGTCTTCTGCAGAACTCTCTTCACCACCACCAGCATCAAGGCCCTGGAGAAACCTGAATCAACCCTTAGAGCCCGGAGCATTAAATCTTTGTGAGAAAATAATGTACTATTTACTGTAGTAACGATGTGACGTTCACGAACAATCCAGTTCTATTGAACGACTCCTTAGTGTGAACGATGAGAATCAAGTCAGAGTGTCATGGATCCTGTTTACTGACTGTTTTATTTGAAATTTTGTGTATGTGTTTATTTTGTGAGTTTTCACTTCCTGTCTGTTAATTGTCTGCCCTGCCCTAATGTGCTTCACCTGTTCTGTTTTCAAATGTATCTGGGGTATTCCATGAAAGTAGCTTAACAAGTCCAGGCTTATCCTAAAATCCTGAGCTGAAACTAGCTTCATCTCCAACTTAAGCCTCAAGTGGTTCCATGAACAAAATAAGTCTGGGTCTGAACAACGCTAATTCAAGCTTGAAGATTAATCTGGGCTATGAGCGCACTCCCGCTGAATGTGACGAGACCAGATCAATGGAGCAAAGACATCACTGAGAATGAGAGAGAAAAACACTTATTTTACATGATCTGACTGAAACACGAGAGGAGCCAAAGTGCACACGGACTCTAGTTTGATTTGCATCGTAAAAGTTTTCAGTTTATAGTGGTTTATTCTGATGCGAGGAGCGAGAGGCAGCCCCTCCCCTCCTGTTCACTGCTGGAGAAAGACGAGGCAGTTTACTGCAGAGATCCAGAAGATTTATCATCGGATTTGTGAGTAGTAGGCTCATTGTTTTCTAATGCAATGTATTGTTTTTCACTCCGCATGTGGAACTAGTCTCGCTGCGTAAAATTGTCACAAAGTTGTAGCGTAACTCTTCACAACTAGAACTAACCAATCAGAGCAGAGGATGTCCGTGATGTGAGGAGAGACGAGGGAAAGAGGTGTGATGAAGCGCTTTTGAGCGTAAAAGCAGCAGCATGACTCCACGGCTCTCACACTTTAGTCCTGCTCTCATTGCTTCATCCTTTAGAGAAACAGCTGCATGTCTGTGGGAGATCTTACGTAGTTTAGATGCACGTAGAAGTAGCCTACAAGTTAATTTTCCCGTTAAATATGTGGCTTTTTGTGCAGCCAATTTGACGTTTGCTCTTACAAGCGCGTCTTTCCACAGCGAGAGCGGCTCAAAAAAAAGAAAAAAAAAAAGGATGAAAAGAAACGGTCAGAGCGGCTCTTTGGTGCCAATGTCAAGTAAATAAAAGTGAATAAAAAGTGACTTTATAAGTTGTGTTGGGACAGACAGAGAGATTTCACACAGTTGTGGAAGTGTGTGAGGATAAACATGAGATTTAAGACGTTTTTTGAGACAAAGCTAAAATAATCTTGACTGTTAGCCTGGTCCCGACCAGGTTTATGTCTGTGGACTTGTTACTGTGGCAACTCAGCGTCACCTCTGGTTAGCCGCGTTAGTGGAACAGAAATGGAGATTTCATAAGCCTAGATTGGCCAAATAAGCCAGGCTTTGGCTTTAGCTCGCTTCATGGAATACCCCTGTTGGTCCATTGTCTTTGTCTTGTCCAAGTCATGTCTTCCTAAGTAATTTTGTGTTGTGTTTTTGAGTTCTATTTTGTTCACTAAAACACTATTTTTGCAGTTTTGCATTTTGGATCTTTCTTTTGATTACCCCCACGTGGCACAGAGAGGTGAATGATTCATTTCTCAATGGAAAGACAACAGCAACAACAAACAGGGACAAAACAAATGTGCATGTACAGAGAACACTTCTGGAGTCACATGAGACATACACAAGTGCACAAGTATGCACGCGTCCCACACTGCTGCTGTCTTTAACTTGGACTTGGACAAAGACTTGAGACTCACTCCAGACTTGCTAAACGATGCTTCGGTTCCATGCCTGACAGTAACAAAAGATGTAGGTGTGTTTCTCCTGTGTGTGTGTGTGTGTGTTTGGGAGAGGAGATACATGACAGAGACATGAGCTGGACACAAGTGTGAAGAAGACAAACCAGTTTGAGCGAGAATCACAGGTTCTACACCCAGGCTCTTTAGAAGAGAGAGAGAGAGAGAGAGAGAGAGAGAGAGAGAGAGAGGGAGAGAGAGAGGGAGGGGGGGGAGAAAGAGAGAGAGAGAAAGAGAGAGGGAGAGAGGGAGAGAGAGAGGGAGGGGGGGGGAGAAAGAGAGAGAGAGAAAGAGAGAGAGAGAGAGAGAGAACGAGAGAGACAGAGAGAGGGGGGGGGAAGAGAGAGAGAGAGAACGAGAGAGAGAGAAAGAGAAAGAGAGAGAGAGAGAAAGAGAGAGAGAGAGAGAAAAAGAGAGAGAGAAAAAGAGAGAAAGAAAGAAAGAGACAGGGAGAGAGAGAAAGAGAGAGAGAGAACGAGAAAGAGAGAGAACGAGAGAGAGAGTCAGAGAGAAAGAGAGAGAGAGAGTAGAGAGGGGGGGAGGGAGAGAGAAAGAGAGAATGAAAGAGAGAGAGAGAGAGAAAAAGAGAGAGGGAGTGAAAGAGAGAGAAAGAGAGAGAGAGAGAGAGAGAAAGAAAGAAAGAGAGAGACAGGAGAGAGAGAGAGATATTCACATTTATATGAAAAATGGACCATTTTGTGTCACATTTTCACTTCCTCTGAGAATCTGCCTTTTATGAGTCTGTATAAATAATAACACTGATTTGTTTTTGTCAGAACAAACAGATTTAAGCAAAAAAAGAAAAAAGTTAGCAAAATAAATAATCTACTTTGACCCTCCTTCTCTGCCAGGCGTTTTTGCTCATTTTAAACAATAATCACAGCTCCACTTTTGCATTTGAACTTAATGCACCTTGAGTCATGACATGTTGTACATCAAATGAAACCTACAAGTGTCTACTTTCAATAATTAAAAAAAAAAAAAAAAAATCTTATTCCGCATTGATCCGTTCTCTTTTTATAAGTATTTGAACTTCCTTGATTTTTTTTATATTTTAGCGTTTGACAAGAAACTGTCGAGAAAACATGTTTGTTTTTTTTTAGTTTTTTTTATCAAACTTTATGTCAGTGCTAATTTCCTCTGTTCTACTTTTTGGTGAAAGAATATGAGCCATTACAATGCAATAATGTCTTTAGGATAAAATATGAGGTTTACATGATTAAAACAATGAGGACGAGGAAGGCACTCATCTCTAAACCAACTTTTGTGATGCAGATTCTATAGATTCAGCAACTTCCATGTGGTTGGAGATTATATTTAAATCTCTAAACATGAAGAGATCCAGTAGTTTGACTTTTCACTCGCTCACAGAAGACTCGCTGCATGTGTCATTCTTCTCAGAGTCCTCGTCCAGTAGTCCAGTCCTAGTCCAGTCCTAGTCCAGACCTAGTCCAGTCCTAGTCCAGACCTAGTCCAGTCCTAGTCCAGTCCTAGTCCAGTCCTAGTCCAGACCTAGTCTAGTCCTAGTCCAGTCCTAGTCCAGACCTAGTCCAGACCTAGTCCAGTCCTAGTCCAGACCTAGTCCAGTCCTAGTCCAGTCCTAGTCCAGACCTAGTCTAGTCCTAGTCCAGTCCTAGTCCAGACCTAGTCCAGTCCTAGTCCAGTCCTAGTCCAGTCCTAGTCCAGTCCTAGTCCAGACCTAGTCCAGTCCTAGTCCAGACCTAGTCCAGTCCTAGTCAGTAGGATCGTCTTTTCTTCAGTTTAAAGATCAAACATCTGCTCTAAACTCAACTGTTTTAGTCCAACATGTTTTGTGTGTAATCTGTTTGAAAAGAAAGTAGTCCTTCAGTAGCCAATCAGAAAGCTTGCAGCAACATCAGAAATGTGTTTGTGCCGTTCTTGTGCTGCTACGCACAAAAGTCACTTAGCTTCAAAGTCCAGAACCGAAGCCGCCTCACAGTTACTGTACGTACACCCGACATACATGAGCTCACCATGTTCTTTATCAGACCTGTTACCTGTAACTCTTCACGCACCACTAGTCACCTGAGCAACAGCAAACACCATCATCAACAGCAATGTAACACTGGTTCAAATCTCAGTGTTTGAGTTACAGTTTTTTTCAATAGCTTTGGCTCCAAAATCAAGATAAGTGAACACACTTCAAGTCTTAACATCCAGGATGTAAAACTCATTCTACTTTGCTACAACAGTAACATCATTCTCATCTTCACTCTTTTAGCTGAACTCCTCACACAAAAACCTTACACACAAATAGCCCTGCTTAACTCTTCGGTCACAAGTGTCAGGAGTTTAGTACATAAAGTGTAGATATGCTGTCATTCCAAATGTTTAGATAAATGAGTGATACATCTGACTGAATATGTAGAGGTTTTGCCATATTTATCACAATTTCCAAAAAATGTGCCAAAACGATTGAAAAAAACTGTAAACAGATGCGACTTTTAAAAGCTTACACGCTGGATTTACACAGACTGCGAGGCTGGTGCGGGTCGAGACACGTGCGGGTTTCTTGCTAAGTGCCTGTTACACCAGATGCTGTCAACTGCGGTCCGGTTTCGTCCAAAGCCACGTGGAGTCATGTAGATTCCTGCGAGAACGCTTGTATAATGAATTGAAAGCCGCACCAGACCGCTGCGGTCTCCGGGAAAAATAGACTTCATGCGGATTCTTTCCGCAGAGTCGCGCGACTCTCGCAGTCGGACATGTGGGAGCACGGTGTAAATCAACACATTGGTTTTAAGCACTTTCTAAGTTCTGCGCGCGAGTCACGACTCGCATCCAAGTTGCACTTAGTGTAAATCCACTGTAAATCCACTACTCAGCAGGATGTCTGGGGCACAAGATTATTTATGTCCATCTACTTAAGTCTGCCTTTTTTAAATGAAGAAGTATCGAATAATTCCTGGGAGGTGGAAACACCAAAAATCACATTTACAATCCTTCATGCTCATAAAGGTTTATATATTTGAGGTGGATTTTGTGTTAGAACGGCTGAAGTGAATTTTGAAAGCTGAAAACGCAGTTACTGTATTTGCATTAACTCATGAAGCCAATCCAAACCCACAGGACTCTCAGGTTACACACCTGCTGCAGCGGCTCAGGACGAGTGACCGAGGTGATGAACAAAGGCAAAAGAATCCACACAGACTGAGTTGTTTTGTCCAAAATGCTCCAGACCGTAGTGAACCAAGCAAAAACAAAACAGCCCAGGAGCACAGCACTGTCTGATGTGAAACGTTATGGTTTTCAACATTGTGGTGATTATAGACAAAGACAGTTAAACAAAGGTACAATACATAAAAACAGTTGGTAATTACAACATGAATCAATCATTAAAGCAGATTTAAACAGATGTGTCTTCAGAAGTGGTGAGGTCGGCGCAGTGTCTGTCCCAGAGGGTGAGCGCCCTCTGCAGGATCAGCATGAAAACATCCAGATGTGCTTTCACTTGACTTTTTCAAAAACATGTGCATTCTGTGAGGGTGGAAACGCAGTTACTCATCATCGGGCTGTGCTTTGAGAAAGAGCAGATCACTTCCAGCCTCAGCCAGGTCACATGACTGAAGCCCAGTTAAACCCAGTGTGACTGCATTGTCTTTTTATAAAATAGGTCTTCATAACCAGTCTGTTTAGTCTTGCTTTCTCTGGTCATTTCATTCATTCCAGTTGTTTATTCATTTCTGTTTTATACTCGCGTGTAATACTGTACAATTGTGATTATTTGATCAATGTTGTATTTCTCAGTCTTCTTTTGTAAGGCTGGCTCTGTGAAAGGCGCTATGTAGCTATAATTGAATTACTTGCTTATTTACTTATCATCAAAAAATTCACAACAATCGTCACATCCATTATCAGTGGCACTGATGCAATAACAAAGCCTTCGTCTAAATGTATTGATCATTTCATCAAACTACATTTGCTCTGTCAGCAGAACACTTCTGATGTGCTTAAGAAAGTAAAACCTACTATCTGATCAAAGTTACTTATTCTCCACAAAAGAGCCAACAATCGTTTTTCACAGAGAAACATAGAAAACATATATATATATATATATATAATATATATATATATATATATATATATATATATATATATATATATATGGAACGAGGGCCACATATGACAAGGCAACAAGTGAATAATTCATTCAAATCTATTCAAATATATTTATACAGGCCCACATAAGCAGGAAGTGTGAGGGACAACCAAAAGGGCTGCAGTCGTAGAGACTTTTATCCAAATAATTTTGTACCTTGGCTAAAACAACAAGCATAGCATCTTTCACTTCTTTAACTTGTTAAGCCCTGGCCCTGTTTTTTGGTGTAAAACACCAAAAGCGACATTTCCAAATGAAACAATGCATTACCAGACCAAAATACTCGCCACAAATATTTCCTTGGTGTCTATAACCATCAATGGACCACAAGAATAGTTTTTCATTGTTTTATAATTACTATGATAGTCAAGAAAATTACAAAAACATTAAAAAATATATATATATTGATATATTTGTTTGTTTTAATTAATTAATTTATTTTATTTATTTATTCTCATCTACTGTTTTTGATATCTAACAGTGGATAACACTGAGCTCATAAGTTCAGTATTGTCTTTTGTCCAGTAAATATGACATATATGGAGGGGAATCCACAACTGTTACCTAGCAACCACATTGTAAACCTGGGTCAAAATCAACATCAATCACATATGGGTGACAAATGATTACAACGTTTAACTCTTTAACTGTGTAAACTCCAGGAAACAGTGTCAGTTGTGTGTAGATTGTCCTTTTGACGACACATGTGCAGAGAGAGAAACTATGATCAATATTTACCACACCAAACTAAGGCAAATTTAGAAAAAATGTATCTGGCATATGGGCTTCAATGACAACAACTGGGCCAAATTTGAAAACAAACAAACAAACAAACAAACAAACAAACAAACAAACAAACAAACAAACAAACAACAAACAAACAAACAAACAAAACAAAACAAAAAAATACTTAATTAATAAAGAAGAACTCAACTTACATTTGAGATATTTTCAGGCAGAAATGGCATTTGGCACAGATTGGCACAGTTTTGGCACACACTTACGGGAACTGCTTACAGCTGCAACACGGTCCTTCCCTCAGGCAGAAATATTGATTCCCATTATTAACGCCTCTGACAATCTTTCAGAAGGCACACTAAACAACCTTAAAGTCCTAAACAACCTAATCAGAAACACCAACCAATACATTCCGAAATTACCCAATGAGCTATTTACCACAGAGGATGACAACATCCACTGGACCCCAAATACAGGAAAAGACATGTGGAACCATTGGCAAACTTTTTTAGGATGAATGGGGCCAAAGAACCAGAAAACAAGCCAGAATCAAAGGAGATTGTCAATCTATCTAACTTCTTGACCCTCACCAATATCCAAATTCAACTACTTCGAAAGTGTCTTTCCTTTGTCCCAAGTAGCAACAACTCTAGAAATGAAGACAAGACTCTTCAAATAGATCTCCAACGATACCACAGACGCCTTAAACTGGCTACATACTTTGGCCCCTCCAAACCACCCACAAGAAACTTTTTCGTTCTTCCTTCCGAATGGGAACCCCTTCCAACTCCCGCAAGTCCTTAAGGACACAATAGAACGTGACTACAAGATACTAAAGAAAACCAGACAACTCCCTGAGATCCCAAACATCTCAAAAGCTGAACTGGAAGCACTATAGGAGTTACAACAAAATTGATCCATAGTAATAAAACCTGCCGATAAGGGGAGTGCAACAGTACTAATGGACAGGGTAGACTATGTGTACGAAGCCCTACGACAACTCCAGGACACTACCTATTACACCCCCTTACAAGCACCCATCTTTCCACAGACAGCCCAACTCATTGACCAAATCCTCTCAGAAATGCAGAAGAGAGGAATCCTTACAAAAAAACAGGTCAGATACCTTAAGGGCAAAGATCCCCCAAGACCCAGACGTTTCTACCTCCTCCCAAAAATCCACAAACCCCAGAAAAATGGACAATCCCAAACCAGATCCCAAAAGCAGGCCCATTGTGTCAGATTGCGGGAGTGAAAGCTATCAAAAGCAGAATATTTAGATTCTTTCCTGACTCCTATCTCAAACCAACACCCCAGCTATGTTCGGGACACCCAGGATTTCATTAACAAACTACGGCAATACACCATAATTGAACCTACATACCTTTTCACTATGGACGTTTCAAACCTTTATACAAACATAGAAATCCCATTAGGTCTAGCCGCAACAAAGAAATACCTGGCAAAATATCCAACAGAAGGTCGCCCAGACATGTACATCCTACAACTCCTGGAACTCAGTCTGACTTGAAATTATTTTGAATTTGACCAAAAATACAGATTAAAGGTACTGCCATGGGCAAAAAGTTTGCTCCAGCGTACGCCAACATTTACATGGCAGACTGGGAAGATGAAGCACTCAAAAAATGCGCAAAGCAACCACTGTGCTACTTCAGGTATCTGGATGACATATTTGGCCCCATTCTAAGGAGGATTTTCAAAACTTTGTCGACACCCTCAACAGTCACCACTCATGATCCTTCTGGAACCCAACCTGCACCAATCCCAAGTAAACTTCCTAGATACAACAGTATTCAAGGGCTCCCAATTCCCTGAAACAGGCATTCTTGACACCAAAGTGTACTTCAAACCCACAGACAGCCACTCATTGCTGCACTGGAAAAGCTTCCACCCTAAACACACTTTCAAAGGAATCCTCAAATCCCAGCTACTCGTTTCCATAGAATCTGTTCTCAAAGGGAGGATAGAGATGAGGCTATCCAGACCCTCTTAAAGCACTACGACAAAGGGGATATCCAAGATCCCTATTGAGGAAAACCCTAAAAACAACCCTTCATTCTCCAGGGCAAACGACAAGACAAAAAAACCCAAATAACCTACCTGGTCCACAGTCTATTCCACTCATCACCACTTATTCCAGAAAGGCAACTCGGGTGAACTTCCTCCTTAAGAAAAACTTGCACAACTCCTTAAGAGGCTCAAAGCTGGAATCTTCGTTCAGGATTATTTCAGCCTACAAGAAAAATCCAACCCTCAAGGATATGCTGGTAAAGGCAAAACTCGCCCCACCAAGAAGGCAAAACAAAACTAACACGGGACTAAACACAGTCCAAAACAGAACCACCAGACGAATCTTTAAAATTCCCTATATTCCACTAAATACCACAACTGTGTCTACTTACTGCTTTGCAAGAGATGTGGGATACAGTATGTGGGTGAAACAAAAAACTCCCTTTTTACCAGACGTTCACACCACCTCTACAACATCCAAAGAAGGAAGAAGACTGGAACGGCTTTGGTACAACACTTTATTCGACATGGAGTGGGAAACCTCCTCCTGAAGGGTTATCTCACAACCCTACATGGACAACTAGACAAGAAGAAGAGAAGAATGGAAGTGGATCCAAAAACTGAACACAATGTTCCCAAAAGGTTTGAACGAACAGTGCAGAAATTTGTAAATAGTTTAAAAAAATAATGTAAATAGTTTGTAAATTGATTGTTATAGTTACTGTTTCAATTAAAGATAATGAGGTTGGAATGGAATGAAAATGGTGGAAAAGGATGTGCCAATGGGACAATGATCAAGACCTTGATGTCAAGATTCAAACCCATACTGATTCTTCCATTTTCATTTCTTCCAACTTCGTTTAACTAAAGACTAACAATTACCAACCCGATAATACCGAGATCAAAAACAATCCCATGGCCTAACCCTGGCACTGACAGGATCTCTGACCCAATCAATCTACTAATGATCATACAACTGGAATCAACCTAAAACATTTGCTACCGACCCTTCGCCCCCCCTAAGCAAACTCAGCAATCCTCCACTACCCCCCTCTCTCCCCACAACTCACTCTTCTCATTTGGAGGTGCTGGGTGGATGGGGAGGGAGGCGGGGCGACAGCCCGTTCCGGCGAGGTAGTGGTTTATCCACTCCTGGATTCCACTACCTGGCTCTACCTCTCTAACCCTACCACCGTAACCATGACTCTAATCTTACCCTAACCTTAAAATCCACCCTTGGATCCCACTGCTCGATTCTGCCTCTCTAATCGGAACCCTAAGGAAAATAATTTCAGAAACAAACCCTAATCAAGATCAACATTCCTTTTCCACTCTGACCCTATATTCCATCCTTGGATTCTGCTGCCTGGTTTTGCTTCTCTAACCCTAGCCCTAAACTAGATGCATTTAGAATCAAACCCTAATCTAGCACGGCATTCATTTTCCACTCTAACCTTAACTTTAAATTACACCCTCAAATTCAGCTACCTGGTTCTGCCACTCTAACACTAATCCTAAACCCTAGATCGTGAGATAAAACTTGGGCTTTAACTTTGGCCTTGACCTTGGTGCTACTATTCATGAATACAAATATGGATACCACTACAATGTTGGGTATCGGTGTCGGTATCGATACCGGAGTATCGATATTTCGATTTTGACTCTTGAATAATTCAGGATCGATGCTTGTATGCAAATATAGAATACAAAAACAGGACTGGTGTCGATTTGGTATCGATACCAAAGTATCGATATTTCGATGATAAGTCTTTTAGATTTGGACATTGACACTCATGGACAAATTTGATATTACTATGGTATCGAATATCGATGTCGGTATCGATACCAAAGTATCGATATTTCAATGCTACGTGTTTGGGGTATTGGTATCGATGCTCATATGCAAATATCGATGCTGATATAGTTTAAGTATCGGTATCGGTTCGTTGCTGAAGTATCGATATTTCAATACTGCGTGTTTAGGGAGTCAGTACCGATACTCATATACAATTCGATGCTAATATAGTGACGAGTACGACGTGTCGTTTCAACACTGAAGCATCATATTTCAATGCTGGGTGTTTGGAATGTCCATATCAATACTCATGTTCAATTATTGAAACTAGTGCAGTATCGAGTATCAACATCAACAAGGGAAGAATCCCCTCCAATATACTGGGTATTGGATCGATGCCGAAAGTTGTGGTGTCGATCTGCATCTTTCTCGGACCTTCAATTTGCCAGGATGGTTACCTTTACATTGGCTTGAGTTTTTACTTTAAACATTGAACTCAGTCGGTTAGACTGAGCATAAAAATAGTAGGTCAGATACCCAGACATCATTCCAGACATACAAAACTCACTCATGGTTCTCTAATATGCAAATTCACCTTTCTCCCCATTGGACGATACCATTACTGGATAGATTTATTCAAATGAGATCGGTAAATTTTTATTAAAAGTAGCCTCTAAATGTGTTTTGGCATATATCTCAATAATATGACATCAAAATGGGTCATGCTATATATCAAAATGATCGTCTCGACAACCCCTATCTACTCCTGGACAGTTAGAATAATTCCAAGTATAGGGGTACCTAACCTTTTGCAAGATGAAACAATGAGGACCCAAAAAAGCAATATATGGATTCAAACCATGACCAAGATCCACATCCCCCACAATGGACCTACCAGTTCAACATAGCTCATCTATTCATCGGAATCCAACCAATTCTGGCCTGGCATTGATCTGGGAAGTCCGAAGAGCTCTTTTCACTGAAGCCAACTACTTCTTTCTGGTAAGTCACTTTGCACACTCAACACAGAATCCTGGGGTCGTGCGGTGTATTGGGACGCAGGAATTCTGACACTAACATCTCCTGGGGTCGTGCGGTGTATTGGGGCACAGGAGATGTTTTACAGACCCAGGTGTCTTGGGGTGCTGGGGTTGACAGTGCTTTGGTGCTGCCGTCTCTGGTTCTTCCAACCCTGAAGGGCTCCCGGAAGGCTATGCGCGGTAGTAGCTGGTCCGGGTTGTCTGGATGGGTGATGCCTGGGCCGGGGGTCCTGGAATATAGGGGAGGTAGTGCTTTGTCACGGCTGGCCCTTGTATCTCCAACCCTGAAGGTGACCTGGGAGGCAACGCTCTGACGTGGCTGGCCTTGGTTACTAGATGGGGGGGGCCTTCCGGCTTCAATATAGACCTGTTAAATCCAAGCAAACATAAACTGACAGATGATTTTATTGAGATGATGTACAGTATGTCTTTATTCCCGTTAATAACAAAACCAAGCAGGATCACATCACACAGTGCAACCTTAATTGACAATATATTTACCAACAACTTATCAAATAAAATAGACAAGGGTCTTTTTATCTGTGACATCACTGACCACTTACCTGTTTTTGCAATATATGACTGCTCTGTTTGCAAAAATATAGAAAGCAATATAGGCTTCAACGAGTAAGAACTGAAGAGGCCATCTGTAGACTTAATGAAGAACTAAGCTCACAAGATTGGCACTGTATATACAATGAAAAGGAGACAGAAAGTGCATACAATAACTTTTTAGAAATATTTTCAGCTTTGTACAATAAGCACTGCCCAATTAAAAGGTACACTAAAGCAAAGAAACATCATCAATCCCTTGGATTTCTAAAGGTCTACAAAACGCCTGTAAAAGAAAAATAAGCTTTACAAATTATTCATTAAGTTGAAAACTAAAGAAGCTGAAGAAAATACAAATTATATAAAAACAAGCTAACGGGTATAATCAGAGCTGCAAAAAAGCTATATTATAAAAAACTTTTATTGAATAACAAAACCAACATAAAAAGAACTTGGGAAATAATTAATAGTATTATAAAACATGGATCCAAAAAAAAACATATCCTGAATGTTGTGATCCTAATGGAGAAGACCAAAGCAAACCAACTAGAGCTGTTAAAGATTTCAATAACTTTTTTGTCAATATTGGTCCTGATTTGGCTTTAAAATTCCACATCAGGAATTACAAATGAATATTGACAGAAACATAAACTCCCTGTTTCTCTCTGCTGTCAGTGAAAATGAAATTCTAAAAATTGTCCATGATACAAAAAATAAAAACTCTACAGACTGTCATTCAATTGACATGGAAATATTAAAAGGTAATAAGAATATCATAAAGCCTTTAACATACATCTGTAACCTGTCACTTCAAAATGGCTATGTTCCTAAACAAATGAAATTGCAAAAGTAATTCCAATATTAAAAATGGAAATAAGAATGATTTATCCAATTACAGACCCATTTCACTTCTTCCTCAATTCTCAAAATCCTTGAAAAATATTCAATCACAGATTAAACAGTTTTATTCAAAAATGTGATTTAATAAATGAAGGCCAATATGGCTTTAGAAGTGGCAGATCCACCTCCATGGCCATTATTGATGCTACAGAAGAAATATCCAATGCACTGGACAATAAAGATATGCATAGGAATTTTTATAGACCTCAAAAAAGCTTTTGACACAATAAATCATGATATATTACTCAAGAAACTGGAAAGGTATGGAATACGAGGGGTGGCATGGAACTGGATTAAAAGCTATTTAAGTGACAGAGTACAGTATGTGCAAATAGGAGATCATTATTCAACAAAACTTGACATTGCTTGTGGTGTCCCCCAGGGGTCAGTACTGGGACCAACATTGTTTAATTTGTATGTAAACGATGTCTTCAGTATATCCCATCTGTTAAAATTAGTGTTATTTGCAGATGACACAAATATATTTTACAGTCACGATAACCTAGATGAACTCATTAACACTGGTAAATGTTGAATTAGGCAAGATTAAAACATGGATGGAAATGAACAAGTTATCCTTAAATTTAAACAAAACCAAAGCAATGTTGTTTGGAAATTGTAGATCAGCCTCAGTTAAACAAATTGAGATTGATGGTGTACAAATTGAAAATGTGTCAGAAATCAAATTTTTAGGTGTAATAATAGATCACCAACTCACATGGAAAACGCACATCAGGCACATTCAAAGTAAAGTTTCAAAAAGTCTTGCAATAATTAATAAAGCTAAATATGTTCTTGACCATGAGGCACTTCACATATTGTATTGTTCACTAATTCTGCCGTATTTAACTTATTGTGTTGCAATATGGGGAAATAATTATAAAATGCCAATTCAATTGCTTTTCTTGCAACAGAAAAGAGCAGTGCGTATAATACACAAAACTGGATACTTTGAACATACAAATACTCTTTTTCTTCAATCCAAGTTACTAAAATTGCAAGATCTTATTAAATTAAATACGGCACAATTTGTTTTTAAAGCATACCACAACTTGTTACCACCAAATATTCAAAAATGGTTTATCCAAAGAGAGCAGTCGTATAGCCTGCGTGGTTTCGGTCATTTCACCGTTCCTAGAGTAAGAACCACTAGAAGGAGCTTTGCTGTTTCTGTATGTGGAGTCAAGTTGTGGAATAGTTTAGGGCTGGAACTCAAGCAATGTCAAAGCACTTACCATTTTAAATCTCTTTATAAACAAAAGGTGTTGTCCCAATACAGAGAGTGTGAAGGCAACTGTTTATGAAGGTTTAACTGAGTTTATGTCGTGTAGTAGTTTCATGTTATATTACCCTTGTGGTATTTACGGTTTACCATTGTTGGTATCTAAAATGTACTTGTTACCTATGGTAATGTTTGTGTAAATATGTATATATGTTAATGTATGTGTAGTTTCTAGAAATGTGACCATGAATCTTGCTCACATTTGCAACAATTATTGTATATACTGATGCGGAAGTTGTTTATCATTTGCGTTAACGTATCTTTTTGACACTGGGGTGGGCAAAAAAATAAGTTTTTACTTCCCCCCACTCCATTTTGAGCATTTTGAGAAATGATCTTGTACAGGTTGAGAACCTCTACTGATCAAATTACTGAAACTGTTGAAACTGTTTTGTTTTGATAATGGCATGCTGCTGCTCAAATAAATTCATTCATTCATTCATTCAGTGTCATGGAGGACCAGGATGGTGGTGTCTTGGTGCGGTTGATCCTATGCCCTCTGACTCGCGGGTTCATTCGGAAGGCAATGCTCAGTCATGGCTGGTCCGCATGATCTCCTCTGGTCGGCACCTGATGGGGGTCTGTTCCCTCTCCACACAACTTTCAGCTTTGAAAGAACAACCTACTCTCAACCCTACCTGGCCTGACCGGGGATACCTTACGGTGCCAACGAACGGTCTGCGCTGAGTAGGGGGTAAGTATGCAGCCCCCCATGTTCCGCCTCTAGGACAGCACTGTGGGTGTGGTGGTCCAGGGCATCAGGACCTTAAATGTTGCCCAGTCTTCTATGGGGTCAGCCCCACTCATGCAACAGCACATTTGCACGACATTCGTCTGACCTCCTTATCTATTTTCACTTCTTTCGTCCCCTGGCCCGATAGGGGTTCAGGCCGAGGATGCTACCACATTTTGACCTTACCCATACACTTTGGAGTCGGATCCCGGCTCTGAACTTTGGCTTTGGCCTACTAACCTCTACCCAAACGCACTCACTCATCCCAGGTTACACTTTATTACACCTAATTTTAACCCAGTCTTAATGCTAGCGATCCCTAATCCTAAATTTAGTAGCAATACACTTACTTAAACCTAATCCTGGCAATGCCCTAACCTTAACCTTATTTTAACTTTAACCTTAACCACACTTAGCCTAAGCTTAATCTTAACCTCACATTATATATTAACCTTAACTTATAACTTAACCTTAACTTTACCTAACCTAAGACTAGCTTTACCCTTACACCACATAACCACTAAACTTAACCTTACACCACATAACCCCTAAACTTAACCTTACACTAGATAACCTCTAAACCTAACCTTTAACCTAAACTTAACCTAGCCTTGCCCCAAACTTAACCTTACATCAAATAGTAGCAATAACATAATACTCTATCCCTAAACTTGGCATTAGCCCTAACCTTAACCTCACCTAACCTTGCACTAACCTTACCCTTATATAACATCACATATTTACATTAATATTCTTCCCCTAAACCTAGCCTAATCCTAACCTTAAGATAAGATAAGATAAGATATCCTTTATTTGTCCCACAATGGGGAAATTCCAGTGTTGCAACGCACATTTTAAGAACAGAAGGGAAAATAGTAACATGCAATCAAAAAGATAATAGAAATAAAATAGACTTAAAATATATATAAAGATACAATAATTACAAGACTATTTTTTACAATAAATGTTTGCTATGGCACAGTGCAGGATATGACAGGATAAATAGATAAAGTGGCATCAGTATATAGTATATAGTATTATGTACAATATATGACTATGATTATGTACAACTGCAGCATATGAACAGAATAAATAACCAGTAATAAATATGAGGTAAAAGTATGACTATGTTTATGTACAGAGCAGCATTTAAGGAGGTGTAAATAGAGGTGAATAAATAATAGCAGATAAAGTGACGTGAGTGAGTTGTACCAGAGATGTTTCCATGGTAACACAGTATTGCACAAGATTAAATGTGATGATGTCCAGAGTTAACAGTGTTCGTTGTACAGTCTGACAGCAGCAGGAAGGAAGGACCTGCGGAACCGTTCCTTCACACAGCGAGGGTGAATCAGTCTATCACTGAAGCTGCTCTCCAGAGCAGACAGGGCGTCCTGCAGGGGGTGAGACTCATGGTCCAGCATAGATGTGAATCTAGCCAGGACCCTCCTGTCTCCCACCTCCCGCACTGAGTCCAGAGGACAGCCCAGGACGGAGCTGGACTTCTTGATGACCTTGTCCAGCTTCTTCCTCTCCCTCTCTGTGATGCTGCTGCTCCAGCAGACCACACCGTACAGGATGGCAGATGCCACCACAGAGTCGTAGAAGGTCCTCAGGAGTGGCCCCCTCACTCCAAAAGACCTGAGTCTTCTCAGAAGGTAGAGCCTGCTCTGGCCTTTCCTGTACAGTGCATCAGTGTTGTGAGTCCTTAAACTTACCTATCACTACCATAACCCTGCTACACCCCTAAACCTATCCTTAACACCCCTAAACCTATCCTTAACACTTACCCTTAACCTCACATTACCCAAAAATAACACTAACCACTTAAACTCCTTGACAACTTCAAATTCTAATCCATATTGACTTTCAATTAACTCTAAAATAGAGGACACACCACGAGACTTGATCAACCTCGCTGGGGCCGCCCTTAGATGAAGGTGTCTAGTGATAATGGCCGAAACACCTGCAAGGTCCACTACTGATGATGTGTCCTTAGCTTCTCTTAACCCAAATTAAACATAACATTAAAACCAATGATTCCAACATCCACTCCTAAAAAATCCTAATACTTTGCATTCACTATCTCCTTAAACTTAAACAACTATCTAGGTGTCCACTAATTCAATTCAATTTCAATTCAATTTATTTGTATAGCCCAAAATCACAACAGCAGTTATCTCAGCGGACTTTACAAGGTGTTGATTTAGCAAACAAGAACAAACAGTGTAACATTTGGTCAAATACCCTCTTATTATCCCGTTGACCCACATAGCAAATCCAATACTTACAAACCGTTGACCTGCCCGTTCTTCACCACTTACCTTTGCTGGACTAGGAGAGTCGCAGATGACATGCGTGAGCCAGTGCAATTCCTTTGGCTCTCTTCTAACTATTCACTCGCCTAGAGTGCAATAGGGAGAGTCATCGAGATAGATTCAATTTCCTAACCCTAGCCCTAATCCTAACCTTAACCCAATTCTAACCCTAACCTTAAAACCACATCTTGACCCTCAAACAGGCCAAAACAGGCCCTTCAGAAAGTGAGGACCGGCCAAAATGTCCTCACTTCCCAAAAATGTCCTCATTCTGTTGGTTAAAAACTCAAAACAGTCCTCACTGGATAGAAAAACAAGTACATACACACATACAAACACTCATACACTTACACTTGTTCTACTTTGCTGTTTTTCCACTAATAATTTGGCCTTGTCTCATTATAGATGGTGGTTTGCTTTGTTCTCTCCATCATCAAATTATTTCTGTAAAGAACACACCGTGAAACCTCCTGAAAACAAGCTTTAGTGTGTGCATTCAGGGCGCTCTACGTTAGCGGCTAATATTAGCATCCCGAAATGGAAATACAACACGAGATATTTCTGTTCACAAGAGTGAGGTGAGTAAAAACATGTCTGACTGCACTTTTTGGCTTGAAATAAGGACAAATGTAGTAAAAGAAGGCAGAAACACCTTGAATCTGTCAATACTGGCATGCACTGATGACTGATGACCGTTTTTTTTTTTTTTTTTTAATTTGTGATTAAACAAGCTCTGCGATAAAACATGAATTTGTGCAGGGAAAAGGAGAGTTTGAATAGAGAATAGACTGAAGAACACACATGGGTCTGAGCAGTGGAGGAGACGCTGAAAGAAGAGAGCTGTCTGTGGAAAACTCCTACAACTATGACACGTGCACAGCTCATCAAAAAAAAAAAAAAAAAAAAACAACAGCAAGAAACATCTAAATCAATGTTAACTTTAGTTTTAAGATCAAAATGGTCAACTGTTAAAAAAGAAAAAAAATAGTCTAAATTGTTTTATTATCTTATTATTGATTAGGTTATATACAAACAACTCTTTTTTTTATGTCAAAATGTAGTAATATCTGTACATGATCAAACCTAGTGTTTATTTTGTATTCAAGCAGTATATTCAGTTTAAAACTGGTTTATTACAATTTTCCTCAATTGGTTTGGCTCATTTCTGGAAACTCAGATGACATTTTCAAATTGAAATGGACAAATCTACAAACCATCTCTCGTGGCTTTCATCAAATGGGCAATGAGTTGATTCTCATTCTAATGGTTGTTCTCTCCAGAACCTGTCAGCAGCATTTGACTGTTCATGTGACAGATATGCACTGTGTGTCTGTTTGGCTACATTTTAATTTAGAGAATAACATCTCAGTTTCAAGAAATGAGCCAAACCACATGAGAAAAATTGTAAATAAATGATAAGGTTAGGGTAAGGCTCCATAAAATGATTGTACGTCAATGTAATGTCCCATGAAATATGGAAACACAAAATGTGTACATGTACAGGCCTATTCAAAGCAACATTACTGTAAATGAGTCCCATTCATTTGTTTCACAAGATGGCCACTAGTCGGAACCCAAGCAACCCACACCAAAGCGCGCCGCGCGCCACTCACTTGCCGCGCCAGACCAAGCATCAACACTCACAATGCGCGACCCGCGTTATTATCAACGATCCGTGATAATGGGTGATTAAATGATAATTGTCTAAATAATGAAAGGCATCCTCATCATTTTACAGTAATTTCAGTAGTCAATAGACCGTTCATTACACTTTTGGCGTTCACATTTTCTCTCCTGTTTAAACAAACAACAGCAAAGACACATTCTGTTTTACAATCGCACTTCACAACTTTGTATTTGTCAATGTCTTAATAATTTTCAACTTAACTGGTGGTATGAAATCAAGTTTATCAAACTAAAAGTCAAAACTAGAAAATGTAACAATCTGTTATAAGAGCTTCAACTTAGCCTACAAAATACAGCGAAGTAAGTGACAAAAGAGACGATACACACTATTCATACAAGTGGATTCATTGACATTGAGAGCATTGATTGACATTCATACTTCTGCTAAAATACACATTTAACTTAACAGGATGTAAACACAATAGTTGGATCAGATCCACACACACAACATACACAGGATGGAATAGGATGGAACACAATTCAAGCACAAAGCTATGCAAATAACTAACTATTGACTTTTCATTTGAATGATAACTATCAACTTCCTGGATGTGAATTTTTCAGTCTACATCCCCTCATCATTCCAGTCTTTTTTCCCTATCACGCCTGATTAAAACTGTTCAAACAAAAATTGTTTCTGATCCTTTGGACAGAAACAGATGGCGGAGTTTTTTTTTTTTTTTTTTTATAAATATAAGGATTGGTCGAGCTGGTGTTACAGCTGAGACTTGAATAATTCTAAATTTTGGGTTTTGACAATTCCTCTGCGAAAGCTGGAGGTAATTAAGGTAAAAAAGTGTTTTATGGACGTGAAATGACTCAAAAATAAATTTAGAAAGAGCCTATTCAAAAGTGCTAATACATGTTTTTTTTCCAAGTTTAGAGTAGAGTCTGATTCATCCAGAGCTGTTGACTCTAAATAAAAGGGTTACAATGTGCTCTATATCTTTACACTTTCCAGGTGCTTATTTATTTTTTCTGTATCATGATATAAAAAAAAAACAAACAACCAAGAAATTAAGAAAAAAATGGGACGTCCCACTGGAAGAACGTTGGGATTTAGAAAAAAACCACTAAATGATTTTTTTCACAGATGCATTTTCTAGCCTCCGTACAGGACAGGTCGTTCCAGTTTCCTAAACTATGGTCATTTTCATAGAAGATTTCATGTTCATACATTTCATATTCAGAGAGCAGGTTACGTTCATTGAACAGTTCACCACAGTCCTCAGGCACGTCATCAAAATTATTTGGCTCCCCCGTTTCCAGAAGCTGAGGGAAATAAATACTGGTCAAACAACAGTAATTGTACCGATGTCTTTGGAGTTGAATTGTAAAATCTGAGTGAACCTTGTAGTGACCAGTGAGCCGTCCACCCATTTCCAAACTCCCTCCTGCTCCAGGTCACTCAACCCGATCCACAAGCGATCCTTAAACATGGAGCTCACAAACTCCTGCCAAAGAAAAGTCCTATGGTTAAATGTCAGGAACTAGACTTTGCCCTTTAACATTGACCAGTTTGGTAAGTAACTAAATACTTGTACAGAAAATACTCATTTAGAGGAACTGTCTTTAGTTATAGATACTTTTTTTATTTAGAGGTTTTCAAGGCACAGTTACGTTGTGCTTTGAATGTCAAGATGGTCCGAGGAAGGATGCCCTTGCGTCATGTTTCGTTTGTTTTTGTCAGTAAATTGTTGTCAGTGTTTAACACTGAAACTTTTAAACATCAGAACGTGAACTCCGACGGACCTACTGCCAGTTTTTGTAGTTATTTAACAAAAAAGTGAGACGCCGTAGGAGAGGAAAGTGGACCGGAGTGCTCGTGCGTCTGAGGACGCGGCTCTTGTACGGCCTGTTCTTCCTCTCTATGTCCGCTCACTTAGCAACAAGATGGAAGAACTGGCGCTGCTGATGCGACGAAACAGGGACTTTCTTCCTCCTGTGTCATGTGCTTCACGGAGACGTGACGCGCTCCATCTGGAGGGATTCTAGCTCCTCCGTGCGGACAGACAACGGGACTTATTCGGAGGAAAGACATCAACAACGCCTGGTGTTCGGATGTGACTGTGATCTCTCAGCGCTGCTCTCCTGCTCTGGAATACCTCTTCATAAACTGTAAACCATTCATGAGTTCGCTTCATTCATTCTGGCCGCTGTTTTCATCCCGCCAAGCGTGGACGTGTACCAGGCTCAACGTGTGCTCGCGGAGCAGATTTTAAGTGTGGAGCGGACCTTCCCGGACTCTTTAGTTATTATCCTCGGGGTTTTAACAAAGGGAACCTGAGCCAGGAATTACCCAAGTACAGACAGTTTGTTAAATGCCCGACAAGAGAGCAGAACACGTTGGATCACTGCTACACTACAGTCAGTGGAGCTTACAGAGCCGTGCCCCGCGCTGCTCTGGGCTTCTCGGATCACGCCATGATTCACCTCATCCCCTCATACAGACAGAAGCTGAAGCTCTCTAAACCTGCAGTGAGAACTTCTAAGAGGTGGACCAGCGAGGGAGTGGAGGAGCTTCGCACGTGTTTGGACACAACAGACTGGGACGTGTTTAGAGCTGCCACAGACAGCTTGGATGACTACACAGACACTGTGACGTCATACATACAATTCTGTGAGGACAGCATTATTCCACAAAAACCAGGGTTACTTTTAACAACATAACCTCACGCCAACTGAGAAGGCTGAGGGGAGAGGAAGCAGCCTACAGAGCCAACGACAGAGAGGGCTACAAGGTCGCTAAGTACCAGTTCTCAAGAGAGGTGGAGCAGACGAGATCTCAGTACAATAAACGTCTGAAGGAGCAGTTTTCTGCAATGACTCCGCATCTGTCTGGAGAGGGCTCAGGCAAATCACAAACTATAAGCCTAGAGCCCAACACTCTGCGGATGACTTACAACTGGCTGAAAAACACCTTCTATGCCAGGTTTGAAGTCCCACACCCCTCCTCCACCCCCCTCACTGCACAGGTCCCTTCAGCCACTCTGGAGCCACACCCCTCCCCCACCACCTCACCACTGTGGACAGTACGACCCCCCCTGATCACCCCTCCCCCTCCACTGCTTCTCGGTGACAGATGAGGACGTCCTCAAGCTTTTCCGTAAGCAAAACCCACGGAAAGCTCCGGGCCCGGACGGTGTCTCACCCGCCACCCTGAGACACTGCGCAGAGGAACTGGCTCCAGTCTTCACGGACATTTTTAACATCTCCCTGGAGTCCTGCCATGTTCCAGCCTGCTTCAAGCTGTCCACCATCGTCCCTGTCCCCAAGAAGCCCCGTATCACTGGACTTAATGACTACAGGCCTGTGGCGCTGACGTCTGTAGTCATGAAGTCATTTGAGCGCCTGGTCCTCCCTCACCTCAAGTCCTTCACCTCCCCCCTCCTGGACCCTCTGATGTTCGCCTACAGAGCCAACAGGTCTGTAGATGACGCTATCAACCTGGCCCTCCACTTCATCCTGCAGCACCTGGACTCCCCGGGAACCTACGCTAGGATCCTGTTTGTGGACTTCAGCTCTGCGTTCAACACCATCCTCCCTGCTCTGCTCCAGGACAAGCTCTCCCAGCTCAACGTGCCCGACTCCACCTGCAGGTGGATCACTGACTTCCTGACGGACCGGAGGCAGTGCGTGCGGCTGGGGAAGAATGTCTCCACCACTCGGACTATCAACACAGGATCTCCGCAGGGCTGTGTACTTTCTCCCTGCTCTTCTCCCTGTACACCAACTGCTGCACCTCCAGCCATGACTCTGTTAAACTGATCAAGTTTGCGGACGACACCACCCTCATCGGACTCATCTCTGACGGTGATGAGTCTGTCTACAGGAGGGAGGTAGACCGGCTGGTGTCCTGGTGCAGCAGCAACAACCTGGAGCTCAACGCTCAGAAGACAGTGGAGATGATCGTGGACAACTATGTTGATCTCCTGCACTCATCACATTGTCACTTTATCAGTCATATCATCACACTGCCACTGTATTCATTCATTTATTATTTATTCATTCATGTTAGTATTACCCTATCTTGTGGATGTACATGTTTCTGCTGCGTTTGATTAAAATACAGAGTATTTCTTAGTAGTTTATCTCCAGACCTGCTCATGCTCATTGCTGATGATGGTAAGGTCTGCATCTCTGTCCAGACAGTACTGCCTGCTCTCCTGCCAGCTCAGCCTTCTAGGGGAGCTCTTGTACACACTGCCTCGGAAGTACAGCCAGCCTCCAGACATGTACGCATCTGGAAGAAAAAGGAAAATTTATTTTTCTCATTTCTGTGTAACTTTACAATTGAAAAAAGTTCAGCTAAACACATCTAAGCACATTTTACACTGTTAAACAAGAAAATCAAAGAGTCAGGGTTTCTCAGGACAGAAATTTGAACTGGGAATGTGTTGGGAAGGGGGCAAGGGAGGAAAGTTGCGGTTACTGTAGTTTCTGCCACAGACAGTGGAGAGAGTCAACACCAAATTACATTGTAACCACCATCACAGAAACTTACAAAGACAAATGGGGAAAATGTTACTTCGTTCTGCTTTTACCTCTGCAGCAGACTCACCGATCTCCTGAAGTTGAGCTCTTTCTTCAGTCATTGAAAGACACAAGGTTTCAAGCACCGGAAAAACATGACAATAGTTAAATCAAATCATGAGTGGCAAACATTTAAAGAGAGTGTTTTCTGCTTTGAACAAGAGCACACATCAAATCAAATCAAACAGTGTAACACAATGTGCTTTACAGTGCATTAAAAACAACCCATGAACACACACACCACGTCCTCAGGGAAATCATCCAAACTTCCTGACATGGTCATGAAACAGCATCAGTCTCTCAGAGGGAGGAGCTGGTGCTCTTAGTTAAGTTAAACTCCCAAAGCACATTTCAGACACAAAAGTGTAAACAGAAGAAGAGTGAACAGCAGCGTATCTATGAGACTTCACACATGACACTGGTCATTGCAGTGAGCTACAGGGAGTGTTCAATCAAACAAGATAAAGTCTGGCTTATTTGGTCAATCGAGGCTTTAGAAATCTCCAATTTTGTCCCACCAATGTGGTTAGCCAGAGTTACACCTGTGTGCAAAGCAACATGCACACAGGTATTCACCTTATTTTGCCCCACCCACTAGCACACTTCCTGTTCTGGGGGAATTTATTCCTTTCTCACCACTTGGAAAGTGGTCTCATCCGCTTTCCAAGCTCAGGTCCTCTACCAGACTCAGGGAGCTTGAGGGTTCTGCGCAGTATCCTTGCTGTTCCTAGGACTGCACTTTTCTGGACTGAGATGTCGGATGTAGATCCAGGGATATGTTGTAGCCACTCATCCAGTTTGGGGGTCACGGCCCCAGTGCACCGATCACCACGGGCACCACTGTTGCCTTCACCTTCCAAGCCTTCTCCAGCTCTTCTCTGAGCTCTTGGTATTTCTCTAGTTTCTCATTCTCCTTTCTCCTGATATTACCATCGCTTGGTATTGCCACATCCACCACCACGGCTCTCCTCTGCTCTTTATCCACCACCACGGCTCTCCTCTGCTCTTTATCCACCACCACGATGTCGGGTTGGTTCACCATTACCATTCTGTCTGTCTGTATCTGGAAGTCCCACAGGATCTGGGCTTGATCTTTCTCTACCACCTTCGGAGGTGTTTCCCACTTAGATCTTGGAGTTTCAGTCCATACTCGGCACAGATGTTCCTGTATACTATGCCAGACACTCATTTTGTAAATGACCATGACTTAGTTACCATGACTACTTTAGCGTATGCTGTGAATACATTTATGAAAAATAACTGGATGAGTTTGTGTGAGTGAAATAATACATACAAGATACTTAGTATGTGGACATGTTTCAAACAACAGAAATAATAACTAAAATAATCTTCTGGTTCTGATTACCTCTATCAGACACTGTGCACACACAAAAAACACCTTTGTTTCCAGAGTATTTATTCTTTGGTTAATGTGCTTTTGGTTATTTCCAAATAAATGTGTCTTACATAGGACCCTGTATTAAAAAATACAAATATGTGGAGCCCATAGATATTTTTTTTCTTTACATTTTAAAATTATGGGGATATTTATTTATTTATTTATTTTTGTAAGCTAATGCTGCATTCCAGGCAACTGGAAACTGGGATATTTCCCACTTGAAAAATACCAGTTCCCAGTTCAGAGTGTTCCAACCTAATCTACTAAACTACTAACATCAGTGTTGGGTAGAATACTTTGAAAATGTATTCCGTTACAGAATACTGAATACTTGGTCAGAAAAGTATTCTGTATTGTATTCCATTACTTGGCAAATTTTGTACTGTATTCTGAATACTTGGAATACTTTTATTTTGAAATGCAAATTAGGTGTTAATTTTAACGTGAAATTACAAAGTTTTCGTGTTTCTTCTTAATTCTTATTTCTGTTAAGTAATGCTAGTAATGCATCTCCACGTAAACAAGCGTTATAATAACTTCTGAACACAATAACGCGTTGTTTAAATCGCACTCACCGGAGCCGAGAGGAGGAGTTTACTTCAGATTTCCACGCGTGTGGCTCATCGTGGGTTTAGTCCAACAACAGTTCATTCATCGTGTCGTCCGTGAGCTTCAGAGCATGTTCCAGTGTCACAAATCCTTTGCTAACAGTCCGCCGCACTTGTTGTGAAAGTTTCGTCAAAGTTTTCATCGCGAAAACAAACTGTTCCTCTTTGAAAACGAATCCCATCCGTAGTTAAAAATGAACAATCCAAACGCTGCGTCTTCTCTTTGTTTATCGTAAATAAAGTCCAGAAAAGTTAAACAGATGATACAACCAGAGACAACCATCAACAAACTTCTTATGTACCTGTCCATAAAGGGGCAATCTGATTGGTCAGTCTGTCTGCAGGCCCCTATACAACGCCAGATCTGATTGGACAGTGTTATTTCTGTGCCCCTGAAGAGCTGTGAAGCAGTGCGGGCGGCACAGACTGACAGCGCGTCAAGCTGCTGCTGTGAAACATTACGCATTGGTTTTCTGTGGTGATTTTAACAATGGGTCTATATTTATTTTACATCCAATGTAATCCATTGATTTTATAAAAGTAACTGTATTCTGATACCTCGTTTGAAAGCCGTACTGTAACGGAATACAAGTACTCATAAATGTTTCAGAATACGTAACGGAGGTACATGTATTCCGTTACTCCCCAACACTGACTAACATTATGGCTAATGCTAACCTTTAAGAGAAACAAATGTAACGTTAAGTAACCTGTAACCATGTTTACATAGTTTTGTGTCAGTTAAACCCCCAAATACATGTATTGTGGTGATTGTTGAGCTCGTAAGTGACCCGGTCTCAGTTCACAGGTGGGATTTACCAGTTCGAGTGGCGTTCCAGAGCATTTGGACAAGTGGGAAGTGGGAACGCACCATTAGAGACAAACTGAGTCTGAATCATTTATTCTGATAACGTAGTTCACACATCACTAAGGGCTAGTGTTATGTGTGTTTTTATGTTTTTGACTTCTATAAGTCAGTGACACATTTCCTTTTAGAAACTTACAGAACACTTCCTTATTTCTGCTCATCTCATGCAGACAATTATTTTAGCCTTTTTCCAATGAGACTTCTAACAACACTTTAGTTGGATCATTTGATTCAAATATTTCTCTCACACAATTGCCAACACAACAGTGTTGAGCTGGGTTAGTTGGGATTTTGAAAATACTAATAAATGTACTCTTTATAGAGATCGATGGATTACACAGTGATTTGTTGAAAATAAGGCATGTTTTCTTTTAAACATGTAAGGATGAAACAAGGAGGAGCAGTGTGTAAATCGAGTTGGTGGTCATTCTAAATGTTTATAGTGACCTCTGATTGGAATGAACATAACAAACACTGATGTTTACTAAAAATGTCAGGAAAGCTTTTCCTCAGTTTTATCACCTGTTGGAGTTAGGAGTTGTTCATCTGATTAGTGCAGGCTCTTCACAGAATAGGCTCTTCTATTTATGTGAAAAGCCTTCTATTTATGTGACATTAAACTGTATAATATATATATATATATATATATTATATATAATATATAATATATATATATATATTATATATATATATATATATATATATATATATATATATATATATATATATATATATATATATATACTGAAAAAATATACTGAAAAACATCGCAGATTTCTGCAGAATCAATGAGTGAAGCAAAAAACGATTTGAATGTGAGGTGAGTGAAGTTAGAGTTTGGTCTAAATGACAGACGACCAATCAGCTCCTTCGTTTCATCTGCGTCACAATCTGATTGGCCAGTAGATGTAGATTTGATCTGAAACACAGGCGGAGGGCGTGGTGACCAGACCCACTCTTCACTGTTTGCCGAAGCGTGGGTTCTGGATCCCAGGCAACCAGCCCAGTGCCCAGTGAACACATGAGGTCAAGACCAAAACCTCCAGGGGCTCACAGACCAGAGGCCAGCAGCTATTAAGTGTAAAGTTTGTTATAAATGAGTTATAAATGAGTAAACTTTGTGTTACAAATGCAGCTCTTTGTGAATAATGAGACCACTGAGTACTGTGTGAACTAAATAAACATAAAGAACTCAGGAGCTGAATGCTGCTCACTGATTATAAGATACGGTATGTGGTTGAAGGTAATTAAAAAATAAACAATGATGTCATAGACAAGTTTTCAAAACTGACATATCTGTCTTTGCAACGGAACTCGTCAAAATACTACTGCAACTAATGATGGAAAAAGTTCATTCTGTGGCTGACACTTTCCACCTCCAACTGCATTCACAGCAATCCCAGTTTTTTTTTCAAACATATCAGAACGAACAAGTCAAAGCGATGAGGAAAAGTGTATTTTCTACAGTGAAACTTACTGTTCTGGCGACTTTCTGCTGTTACATTGGTGCATACTGTGTCCAAGCCTGAAGGTGATGACAAAAAACTATTACTATTCCTGTGAGTAAAGTCATTTTCATTCATCTTCACTTACGGACTCGGAGGTAAATGTTGAGAGCTTGTACGATGCAAACAAGTCCAAAGCAGACACAGATCAGTAGGATCTGTTTCCCTTCATAACAAAAAGAAAACACATGTAAAAATCCAATATTGCACACTACTGTTTTACTACTGTGAGTTTTAACAATGTTAAAATGTTGAAACTTCACTGAAAACATTCATTTATCTACAAGTAATTACTGTCTGCATATCTCAAGCTCAAAATGCCACCTTCCACTTCCACTTTGTGATGTCACTTAAAGAGCATATGACAGGTTCACACATTTATCACATTTTCATTTAATTTGGTACAATTATACCTGTTGTAATTACAAATGATAACTGGACATTAATCCAGAACATGTTTGTGAAGATAAGTGTGACAATAGGCTGAACATTCAAGGAAGTAGAGCAGAGTCCCACTGACATCCCAATAGGACCAGGACCAGGACATTTTCAAACAGATTCTGTTAACCCTGTCAGTTCTAGCAAACATTTATGTCTCAAGTAAAAAAAAAAAAAGCCTGTTACATCAGAAGAGTTTTGACCCAATTAAATACATGGTTGCTAAGCAACTAGCCAGTGTGATGTCATCATCTATGAACAGGAAGTCAACATTTAATGGTAAAAAATGTCCAAACTCAAATTAAATTTAAAAGAAAAAAAAAAAGTTTAGTAAAACCTTAAATATAAGATCTTAACTATGTCTTTGTGAAATGTTCAACCTGTCAGAGGCACTTTAACAAACAGTTGAAATTGCTACAAAAAGTTTCCAGTACTTTCTGTTGCACATGCAGCAGCATTAGTTATGTTTAAATAAATCAATTCATGTTGGAAAACGTCTAAAGTCTTTTAGTTTTAGACTAAAGATCCTATACACAGTTAAATAAAGTAGGGGAAAGTGGGGTGAGTTGTGGCAGTTTTTACTTAACATGACTTTAAAGTGAGACCATGAGAATAATTCTTCAAACTACAACTTGAACACATATTTCAGGATGAGGTGCATCTTTGGAAACAATCATTTTTGATCTGAAGTACAGTATCTTAAGAAATACAGCTTTCTGAAAAAAAGTTGTCTTGTGGCACAACTTGCCCTGGTGCTTTGGGGGAAGTTGTGCCTTTGGAGAGATTGCACTGGGGTCAATTGTGCCATTTATTATTACAGTAAAATAGTATATTTTTTATTTCAAAAACAGATAATTTCTACAAGTTAAACTCATTATGCATTTTCCACTTACATTTTAGATTAAACATACAGTTATTTAACATTAAAGAGAAAAAAGGCCGAGCACAACATGCACATGTCTGCTCAGAATTAAACACAAACTTGATTGATAAGTCCAATTTCCTTGAATTTTGGTCTTATTTCCTAATTTTTCCACCTGTGTTTGGTGTAAAATGAAGAATTAGATTGTTTTAGTGATAAAATGACACAATTATCAAAAAATCATATTTTTTCAATTATTCATTAAAGTGGTGTCAGTGGCTCTTTGGTACAAATCACCCCAGGCCCATCATTTTGGAAAAAATGCATCATCTGTCAGATTTGAGCTAAAATCATGTCAACTATATAGATTCAACATGTATCTTACCAAAGCACTAACACTTGTGTGATATATTACAGGCTTGCCAATAATTGTTCAGTGACAACAATCAAAAAACCTTGATCATAAAAATTTTACTTTGAAGGGCAAAAAATTGTTTTTTTGTACTTAAATGCTCTTATTTCTCCTGCAATAAGGCTCCATCTTTACAGGATGTGATTAAATGGACAAGTCTTCAATAATGTATAGTCACAAAACTCATTTCTTCAATGGGTCTTTAGAAACAGGGGGTGGCACAACTTCCCCACTGGCACAAATCACCCCACTCTCCCCTATGCCTATAATTTACCCAAAGCTTTTTATGGGTGCTTTGATAAACTTCAGATCACAAAATGATCAAATCGTTCATAACATGTTCTCATATGACATTACGAGCACAAATGTAATCGTATCTCTGCTCCTTTCAGCTCTGTGCAAACTTGGATGTAAAAGCACACAACCATACACTTTGATTCATTTGTGATAGACTCACGAGCGTTTGCAGCAGTCCTCGGTACAGTCTCCTCCATCACACAACCGCTCACAAGAATGTGGGGTTGGATTCATTTTCACAGAAGAAACAGGAAGTGTTAGCTTGTTACATCCTGCTGACATCACAGCGTGTTCTGCCACATTCTCTTCTACATGAACACTTTGTTTTCAAAACCCACTTTACTCTGATACATTGGTATTATGGGCACTTCTGTCAGAACACACTGAGACGACACTGACCACGATAACATATGTCAAACGATGTATTTAGAACACTTTTGCTCCAAAGTGATGTTTTCTTGGTTCAAGCACCAGAACAATGAACACTTGTGCTGTAACTCTTCTAACAAATAAATCTGTCCATAAAACACAACTCCATTAGGACAAAGAGAGTCATATTTGTTTATTTTGTTTACATGACTGTTAAATGAAAGTGCAGTTTAGAGATGAGTGTTAATCATTTTGACTACAAAGTGTTATTTTCACAAAGGTGTCAAGAAATGTGCTAGAATTCTAAAATGTTTAGAGAAATGACAAATCTGAATATAGAGGTTTTGCCATATTTTCCACAATTTCTAAAAAATGTGCCAAAGTGGTTTAAAACAAAAATCTGTAAAATCTTGAGTGAGGCTGTGTAACTTTCAGGAAGTGAAAACTCAACTTCTTGGTTTCAACTGAAATAGGAACTAAAAATCCTATTTTGGGAGATTCTTAAGAGATCAACACATTTCATGTCATTATGAAAGAAATCTAGAGAAAACAGCAGCTATTCTATGGAAACGTGCAGAAGTTTCACATCAAAACAAGGGTCTAGTTTGTGTCCATACAAGAGACTAGTGTTGTTTTTATGTGGCAGTGTCTGATGTTGTGTAATAGTGATGTGATATGTGTGTATCTGTGTGCACATTGCGGATAAATAGTGTTTTGAATTGAATTAAAACACATTTATATTATATATTGAGACCCTGTCCACAAATTAAACATTTCTGAAACCAGAGTGAAAAGATTTTAAAACTCCAGAACTTAGACATCATTGTCCCAGAGTCATGTTTCAAGGATTAAACAACGAGGAGCATTACACAGATCTAATGCATGACGCAGAGCCAGGAACACCACGATGCACAGCAGAGTGTTTTAGATCTGTCATTGTGGTTTATTTCCCTTATGACCAAATGTCTAAAAACTTTATAATACCTAAAAGTCACTCACTAATCTCAGGTTTGGCTCAGAAAATGTATTTGATTGTGTCCAGGCTTAACAACACTGACATTGTAGACTGCAGACCGCTGTTTGGAGATCAATCCTCTGTCTCTCTCTCAGTCACGGCATGTGTTTATTTACCTCAAGAGAAGAAGATGGTGGAGGATGCAGGCCATGTATTCTGACCATTTTGTGTCTCGGTGTTAACATGCATGTTTGTCCTCTCAAGTTGTTTAAACTATCAAATACACGAGTCTATCAAAAACTAGAAAAAGTTCCGCACTAGTTGCGTCAAGACTCTGACAGTTAACAATATCACTGACTGTGGCTCCTGCACATAAACAGGCTCAACATAATCTCACTAAAAGCAGAGTTTTATTATGAAAGACTCAGACAGCGACAGAACACCAGAGACTTCAATCTGGGGTTGTTAACAGTTCATTGGTTTTGCTCAGATGTTGCGCGTTGCCGTAGCGACAGATTCAGTGCACTGATTTGTAGGTGATTTAACTACGTGTGCATACACAAAAATAATGCACACCAGTAACATTGGAACCCTCATTGTCCATGGTATGATGACCTTTATATGATGTTCACTGTGAAAATCTGCGTCTCATTGCACCATGAGCCACCAAAGACACAGAAAAATGAAATCAATCCACTTCGATCTCAAGTTTTGTCATCATATACTGAAGAATCTGAAGCATAAATCCACTTTGGTGTTTCTTCTGTAGGTTTTAGATCCACGTCGTTCATGTTTGGTCAGTTTCAAAGAATGCTTTGCTAATTTTCTGTTTACATTCAACAACTTTTCTGCACCGTTCAGTGTCAAGTCTTTCTCTAGTTTTGTGACTTTCTGAGTTAGTGTCACAGCGCCACACTCAGGCCTTAATGTAACACAGACATCGACATTTTAAAAACATAATTTTATTCAAGTCTATTCATTGGTCAAAACGTCACACAGTGGACCTTTAAGAAGACAGATACAAAACATGTTACATTCCCTAAAAATGGTCAAAAATACAATCTGCAGCTTCAGGTCTGCACTTTGATCACACACACAGGCTTTCTTGACAATGAAAACATTTTCATAATCATCAATTAGAATGATTAAGCAATGGGACTGTTCTGTCCAGTCAGAACCAGGGCAGGTTAGGGTGCAAAAATCAGAGAAATCTGCTCCGAAAAAGTGAGTTCCAGTTTTATAGTGACCAGTTTTAACCCAGAAGGTACCTCGCTAAACCTTAGTCCAGCTTTGTAGTACTGACTCCTGTCCAAAGAGTTTGTCTTATAGTTTCTTCACAATCTCCTCCTTTACATGGAACCATCATTCTATTGGTGTTGTTGTTGTTTAATTCACATAAAACTCTCAGTAGCCCCTGTTTGAATGTCCCAAAAAGAAACTGGCAGCAAATCATTTCATGCAAGGCAACTCAATGCACCTTACAAAATTCATTTCATGTAAAATAAATAAATAAAAACAAACTGTAAAAAAAGGATAAAGTCTCAGTACCAGGGTTCCCACTTATAGTCCTAAAATATTTTCCAGGACCTTTCTAAAGCATTCCCAAAGAGGATTAAAGGTAATCTGGACATCAACATTAGCATTTTTAGATCATTTTGCAATGTAAGATAAGATAAGCCTTTATTGTCTCCCGTAGGAGAAATTTGTCTTGGGGACAGGGGAATACATGCTTTAACACATAGTTTACACAAACACCACCACAAGTGAACATAAAAAAGACCAAAGAATAAAAAGACACAAGTGACTGCAGTCTCCTTAGGCATTTAGATTAGGTTCTACCTTATTTGCACATTCTCTAAGCCTATGATGTGCATTTTTATTGCACATTCCCTAAGCCTATGATGTGCAGTTTTTATTGCACATTCCCTAAGCCTACGATGTGCAGTTTTTGTTGCACATTCCCTAGGCCTGTGTTGTGCAGTATTTTATTGCACAATTCCTAAGTGCAATTAACTCTAAATGCATTAAATGTCTAGCTCAATGTAGGATATAAAAACCTGGATGAGCCTTAATGACCTACTCCTTAATCCTGATAAAACAGAATTGAGTTTACTCGGCCCTAAACACCTGCGAGACTCTCTAACTGAGCAGATAATCACACTGGACAATGTCAGTGTAGCCTCCAGCTCGACTGTAAGAAACCTTGGAGTCTTATTTGACCAACAGCTCTCATTCAAAGCACATATTAGTCAAGCGTGTAAAACATCACCAGAATGATAAATCTACTGCCTAAAAATAATGCTGAAAAACTAATCCATGCCTTTGTCACGTCGAGGTTAGACTACTGTAACTCCCTGCTTGCAGCGTGTCCTAAAAGCTCAACAAAAAGTTTTCAATTAGTTCAAAATGCAGCAGCAAGAGTACTAACAGGTACTAAAAAACGAGAACACATTACCCCAGTACTAAAAGATCTTCACTGGCTTCTGTTGAGTCTAGAGTCAAATTTAAAATTCTTCTTCTAACCTATAAAGCTTTAAATGACTTGGCCCCTTCTTATATCAAGATGAAATAACTCCTTATCATCCTAACTGTTCACTTCGCTCTCAAGATGCTGGACTTCTGGTGGTTCCTAGAGTCTCTAAAAGCACAATAGGAGGCAGAGCATTTAGCTATCAAGCTCCCTGGTTCTGGAATCAGCTCCTGCTCATGTCAAAGAAGCTGACACAGTCTCTACATTTAAGATTAGGCTCAAAACGTTCCTCTTCGGATTAGTTTATGATCAGGTCAGTTAGGAACAGACTCTAAAGCCACAGTTCTAGTCAGGCTGCCCTAGGAGACAATATACTGGGGAAAGTCTGTCCTCTCACTTCTGCCTTTCTTGTAAAGAATAATAAACTACAGTTCATCTCTAGTCTGTTCTTTGCTCTTCACTCGTTGTCCCCTGTCCCACTGTCCTCTCGGGGAGTGTAACTGTTTCAGATGTTGCTGTTCCAGTGACGTGGGCCGGACCACTGATGCCTCCGCCCCACCTTCCTCTCCAGGATTGGCCTGTCCTGATCCTGCTAGACGAGTCGTTTCCCTCTGCTTATGGACTCTGGCTCCACAAACATAAACTCTATAACTTTAGTCTTAGTTACATCTACAGCCTGTCCGTCCATGGGAGTGGAACCCTTCTTCACTGTGGTTCTCCTCCAGGTTTCTCTTTTCCCTTAGGGTTTTTTTTAGTTTTTCCTTGCCGAGAAGGAAGGTTCCCATGTGGAAACCTGAAAAAGAATTCCCAGTCATAGAAAACACAGAAAGTTTGAAAAACTGTCAAATATTATGGAAAATAAAATGTTGTACTGGGAAACTGATTTAGTCTATCATACCATAATGTGCATATTTAATTTTTACTACCCTTTTTACTAAAAGGTGAGCAATATAGATGAAGTCCTACACAAAGTGACTTATTAATAACGTAATAATGTAATAATCATGTTTCTTTTCTTCACTGAACATAGAACTGGTGTAAAACAAAAATCTGACTTTTTTTTTTTTTAGACCACCAATATGTCCACTTGGTCAGACTGCCAAATTTTTTGTAAGAAATATTCAGTCAGATTTGCGCCACATAGAACCTCCAGTCCCTTTCATTTCACTCCAGCTCTAGGTCAGGAGTTTCAGTGTTTTTGCTGCTTGAATCAAGCTTGAGAAATGATTGACCAATCAGTGAACAAACATTCTGCTGTGACGTCGAATGCAATCGTTCGTAGTTCCAAAAGTTTGTCATTAAAGTAGTAGCTGCAGTTCAATAAAGATTATTTTATAGTATATTTTAGGTTCTTTATTTGTAGAGTGTGCAATATTGCACATTTTGAGGTAGGCCTATTTAGGTAGGCACCAAATTATATACAGTATTTTAAATGTCTTATTTGTATATAGTTCAATGAATAAACTCAGTTTTACATAATAATATTGCCACTGTTCATCAGTTTTGATATTTTTAAGATGAGAGTTATTTCATCTTGTTTTAGGCTGGACAGACATTTATAAAACCAGGCTAATGATTTTTTATTTTTTCACTCCCTGACTAACTTCCACGTTTACTACAACTAATTTGTTCGCTGCAGTATACGTAATGTCTGGTCAAGGATCTATTATATTATCTGGATAGGACGTTGCTAGCTTTTAGCCGAGCTGTTGTAAATCAGCCTCAGTGGCCGCTCCATTGGAAAATCCTTCTACAGGCTAGAAATACTTTTTTCCCTAGAGTGCAACACAAACACACACCACTTGTGTTCGGCAGAACCAGCATGTACAGCTCTGCAGCAGTTCTTACCTAGTTTCACTTCATAAACTTTTTTCCGGTTCAAAAGGTTTTAGTTTAGAATAAAACAGCTTTTTAAGCTTTAGCTTCGGCTACCGCTGCTCACACTGTAACCCTCGCTCTAATTGGTCAGAACGGTCAGACGTCCTGCACTTTGCGCAAAGAAATGGGGAAACACACTGCTCATGTTCCATAGCCTGTAGCGCAGCTAGCACAAAGCTAAAGCTAACAGCCATATTGGCAACGTACATCAGTGAGGAAAAGCCATTGACGTACAGCGCCGCCTTGTTTCCTGTAAGGAACATACAGCTGTGATTGGTTAATGCGAAAAAGGACCCACCTATTGTAGAACAAACAAGCTCCAATTCCGAGGCGTCAGACAGTTTCCACAGGAGTGAAACCGGCTGATACATCAGGTTAGGAAATATCATCATTTGGGGTCAAATTTTCCTTCTGGAGCACCCTCAGATCTTCCACTTTTTGGTGTCAGCCTTTTATGGCTTTTTAGCTTTCTGACTATGTAACTGGGTCTGGGTGTGTTATACATTGAGCTGCCATAGACATTGCAAAATGATCCAAAAAATCCCAATGTAGATCATCTTGATTACCTAAAATCCTCTTTGGGAATGTCCTGGAAATGTTCTGGACATTTTTTAGGGATATGAGTTGGAACCTTGAAAAGGCACGGAGCTCACAGTGGGGTACTCTCTGACACGTGGAGCTCACAGTGGGTACTCTCTGACTCGTGGAGCTCACAGTGGGGTACTCTCTGACACATGGAGCTCACAGTGGGTACTCTCTGACACATGGAGCTCACAGTGGGGTACTCTCTGACTCGTGGAGCTCACAGTGGGGTACTCTCTGACTCGTGGAGCTCACAGTGGGGTACTCTCTGACTCGTGGAGCTCACAGTGGGGTACTCTCTGACACGTGGAGCTCACAGTGGGGTACTCTCTGACACGTGGAGCTCACAGTGGGGTACTCTCTGACACGTGGAGCTCACAGTGGGGTACTCTCTGACTCGTGGAGCTCACAGTGGGGTACTCTCTGACACGTGGAGCTCACAGTGGGGTACTCTCTGACTCGTGGAGCTCACAGTGGGTACTCTTGACGCGTGGAGCTCACAGTGGGGTACTCTCTGACACGTGGAGCTCACAGTGGGGTACTCTCTGACACGTGGAGCTCACAGTGGGGTACTCTCTGACACGTGGAGCTCACAGTGGGTACTCTCTGATATATGGAGCTCACAGTGGGTACTCTCTGAACGTGGAGCTCACAGTGGGGTACTCTCTGACACGTGGGCCTGAGGTGGTCCTGGACACTAAGGTGTGGGTCAGGGGCAGGTCTCTGCTCAGGGCACAGGTCAGACACAGGCTCCTCCAGGTTCTCCTCAGCTCCGTCTGGACCTGCAGCAGACACAGGGTCAGGACAGAGGGATAAATAAAATAAAATAAAATAATGCTAGAGACTTAATCATATTTTAAACCATGCTCATGAAAGCAGTGATATAAATAAATTAAATAATTAATAAATGCAAAGTTGAAATTTAGCACTTCCTTGTCACTGGGATTTAAACGCAGGAGGGGAGCGGGCCGACCCCGTACGGGAGGCGCTAGTGTTGTTCCAATAACTTTTTTTGAAATACTTTCAGGGTAGGTGCCGACATTGATACCAAATATTGGCTAAAGAAGTAAAAATAAAAATACTCTTATTTTATTCAAATTAAAATAATCAGTAGGCTAATAATAATGGCTTTTTTTAAGCTAAAATCATAAATCTCCAAAAATATTGGCTACATACATGAAATACTGTTCCTTCATTAAATGTTATGTGTTAAATCTTAAACATAACCCTTGTCATTAAACATAATAGTGTTGAGTTTATTCTTATTAAATCTCTTTCCACCTCCGTGTGTCATAAAAGCAACAATGCGGCCTGTAAAAAGATACTTATCCTAATTAAATTCAAAATAAACGAACCACGTTAGCATGTTAGCCTGTTAGCACCACTAGCTAGGGCTGCTGTTGGAGCATTTTTTAAGTTAGTTTAACCATAATCCTTCGACTATAAAGATCAAATGAAACATGATTTAACACAGATAATTGTCTTTATATTTCTGTGCTTTGAAGAGTCTCCACAGAGTCTTTTCCAGCTGCTCTGAGCGTTAGCCGCGGCATTAACCACAAAACAGGACGATAGACGTATCAGATCGGAGATTTGGTATGAGTACTCGTCGATACCGATATTTGAAAAATGTGCAATCTCAGGGGTTTGGCCAATATCAGTGTCAGTATTGGAACAATCCTAGAATGTGTGTGTAGATATCTATGAATGTAAACAGGACACATGGATGTATGAACTATAAATATAATGATTTAAGGCTAGACTGTCAAACATCTAGATAACTCACCAGATAATTCTCCTGATGAAAGGAGACCAGGTTCAAATCCCCATGGAGACACAATGTGGAACTTTAATCATGCATTTGTTCAAAGAATTTAATACAATTACAGTATTTAACCTTAAACATGATATGTATCATAACTCCATGTGTTATTATTATGCTAAAATAATTACTATAATTTTTTGAGGGAGCTTTCTTGTTGTCGTCCTGTTGTTTTGGCGCAGAAAGAGAGTAACCAGAAAAACTTGTGAGACTGCACATTGAGACTCTGTATTCTTTCAGTATCTGAACAACATGCATTGATAGATCATTCAGTAACATTTATAGCCCTAATGCTTTAAAGGTATTCCGGAGGATGAGAGAATCTGTACTCTGTGTGACCTGAATGTAGTAGAGGATGAGGTTCATTTCGTTTTTTATTGTTCACTTTATAATGATTCAGGAAAACTTTATTTGAACATATACACCCAGATGTTTTTTGGAAGTCTGAGAGTGAAATTATGAGTTGGCTTTGTACTAACCTGGTTTTTGGTTTTGTAAATTTTATTTTAAGCATGGAAAGAAGGCAACAAGTGCTGTACCAGTGTAATGCTGAATGTTTAAGGTTATGGAAATGTATGTAGCCATGTATGATACTGTCAGTGTCATATAAGCCCATGCGGGCTGGGCACATTTGTGCATGACACTTAAATAAAACAAATCAATCAATCAAAAAAATATAGCCTCAGAACTGTGTTTTTAACCAAAACCACTTACTAGAAAATATCACATTTGTGACTGGTTCCCTTCTCTACATTATCACTTAAAAGGGTTTGAAACCTTCCACACTGGCATCGAATTAATAGATCTTGTAAGTATTTATTTTCTTGTTTTTACTATTTGGTTTTAAGAATGTTGACCTTTACTGTCTGACCAGCCATACAGAGGAGTGTATTTCAAACGTCTGTCCATGTATTATACTGACCTCAGAGTTAAGGAAGCAGTACAAGATGGCCACCACAAATCCCTGTGAATAAAGCAGCAGTGAGTGAGAAGAGAAGATTCCAGCACACACATGTTCAAAGCTGAGGGAGTACCTGGAACGAGCCCAGAGCCAGGTCAAAGAAGATCTTGGCTCTCTCGGCGACAGACTCACTCAGAGAAACAAACACAATGTAGTGGATCCCGAACAGAGGGATGAGGAGCAGGGTGGACTTAGCCAGCCTCCTGAAGCAGAGAGCAGCTCTTCAGACAAGCTCACTGAAGTACAGCCGCGTTCAGACCAGACACAGTTTTACATGTTGAAGCGATATTTGACACAGAATATTTTTGAAGCTGATGCTCCAACAGACCAGACGTCAGAATACAAGGACACTCTTTACGCCCCGGTGCGCTTCTCTGCGTTTGTGCTTTCTGCAGAAGGCTTGTGTATGGAGTGGTGTGGTGCATCTTCTCACCTAAACTGAGACTGGTCATGTCCACCAACATCAGGCCCTTGAAGCTTCTGCATCAGCACACGGACGATCCTGATGAAGAGGATGAAGTTCACCTGTGCAGAGCAGAGTGTGCATGTGTCTATATGTCCTTTGTAAGGCCTGAATAATGCATGAGTGTGGAGCTTTAAAGGCTGGGTTCACACTGCGCTCTCAGCTGTGTGTCTGAGGAAACACTTTCCTAATGACACAGCACCAGCACACTGTGTTTACCTGTGTTTTCAGGCAAATGTCAAAAGGAACATGCAACTCTGCTTAATGAGTCAAAATCCACAAATCACACAAAACTTTAATCTTGCAGAACGGCTGTTTAAATGTTCAGGAAACCATGCCAGTTGTGAGTAAACTGTCTCATTGTGGAAGCTCAAAACGCTTCGCAAAAGAAACTAACTGTGTCTGTGAAATAGCTCTGCTTTGACGCTGCACTGACAGTCGCATGCAGCTTACTGTTGTAGAATGAGACAGAGAGAGAATGTGGAGGTACAAATGTTTCTGAATGAGCCAAAGAGCCCTGCTCAAGAGGATTATCCAATCAGAAAGCAGAATGAGCCTCACACGCCTCTCTCTTTTGGGTTTGTAGTTTGGTTAGACATGAATTCTGCACCAGGACTCAGACACATTTGTCTGTGATAAACCTATGCGTTGTTTCCACTCAGTCCTCATCATGTTAAAACATTAAAGTATCTGTGTTCATTTAACTGAACTACTCATTTGACAAATCAGGTACTAAACGACGTAACTGTGAACGTTTAACCCACTGAGCCTCTGAGTGAAAGTGTCTGTAGAGGAAAGCAGAAGTACGCACCAGCACAGACAGGACGATGGGACCATTTATGAGCCAGTGAGGGACAGGGTGGTCGTTGGTCTCCCAGCACCTGCACACAACACAACACACACATGCATTTTACACAAGCACCAGTCACAGGAGCAGAAGAGCTTCACACGCCGCCTTTGAACGTCACAGAGCTTTAATTCTATGAAGAGGAGCCTCAAAGAACAGCATAAAGCATTCATAAATACATTCAATATTAATTCACATAAAAAAAAAAAAAAAAAAAAAAAACAGCACCTATGTTCATATTCTACAGACATGCCAATTTTTTCCCAGTGGGACTTCTCCAGAAAAATATAAAACAACAGAATCACAGTGTGAAAACTCAATAAACAGATGTAATTTGATTAAGAACAGTTTTATAACATTCCTACCAGTTGTGTGTATTCAGAAACCAAAACTATAAAAAATACTTTGACCATTACAAAGCCAGATGAGTTTCATCTGGCCAAGTTTAAGAACTCAAAACACAAGATTATATTCTATAGCCAGATCACAAAGCCATCCAGGATCAAAAAAAAAAAAAAAAAAAAAAAAAAAAAAAAAAAACCTGACAGCAGTGGTTACTCGCGATGTTTATATCACCGAGATAACCTTCCAGCGGATGTTTGGGTCTGACGGTGTTAAGACGGCTGTTAGCGCCCCGGTGCCGCTAAGTCACATTCAAGCTAAACAAAGATGGCTGCTCTCGTGGATGTTCGTGTTTCTGCTGCTTTTGATGCGGCTTTAGCAGAAATACGGAGTAATTTCTTTTTGAAAGAAGAGCGGACAAATACACACTACAAGTTGTTGCTGTGATTGGCTAAGCTCAAATAAGGTAGGCCCCACACCCAATCAGCTCGAAGTATTTCACTAAACGCCTTTTCTCAAACGCTTTCAGCGAGTCAAGTCCCAGATGATATAGTGAGAACTCAGATAGGAGTTCAACACAGATCCATCTGGACTGAGCCAGGTTAAATAAATACAAATAAAAAAGATTACAATAGTTAAAATAATTAAATGTCAATCCTCTTCACCCTTTCCACAATTAGCTGAAAATAGTAATAAATAAATAAATAATGATTAAAATAGTAGTTAAAAAAATCTAAAACAAACAAAAAAAAATCTTCGGAGGGCTACCATAGACAGCTACAAAGAATGTATGAGACTGTGTCAGCTTCTTTATCATGAGCAGGAGCTGATTCCAACAGGGAGCTTGATATCGATGCTCTGCCTGCAATACTTTAAAAACTCTGGGAACCACCAAAAGCCAGCATCCTGCGAGCGAAGTGGACGGCGGGTGATACGGGACAACCCTCTGACACCTGTTGATCCTAACTTAACAGTGTTTTCTCATCATTAGTTTGGTTTGTTTGAAAGTGTTATAACATGGATAATTGTGCTTGAATAGCAGCACACATAGGGGGTGTTCCATGAAGCAAACTAAGCCAAAGCCTGGCTTATTTGGCCAATCTAGGCTTATGAATCTCATTTCCGTTCCACTAACAGGCTAACCATAGTTAGCCGCAGTAACAAGTGCGCAGACATAACCTGGTCGGGACCAGGCTAACAGTCAAGATTATTTTAGCTTTGTCTCAAAAAACGTCTAAAGAAAGACTTACATCTCATGTTTATCACTGCACACTTCCACAACTGTGTGAAATCTCTCCGTTTGTCCCAACACAACTTATAAAGTCACTTTATTCACTTTATTTACTTGCATTGACACCAAAGAGCCGCTTTTGCGGTTTCTTTTCTCCTTTTTTCTTTTTTTTTTCTTTTTTTTGAGCCGCTCTCACTGTGGAGAGACGCGTTTGTAAGAGCAAAGTCAAATTGGCTGCACAAAGAACCACATATTTAACTGGAAAATTAAAGTGCATCTAAACTACAAAAGATTTCCCACAGACATGCGCTATTTCTCTTAAGGATGAAGCAATGAAGCAGGACTAAAGTGTGAGAGCCGTGGAGTTGTGCTGTTGCTTTTACGCACAGAAGCGCTTCATCACACTCTTTCTCTCGTCTCTCCCCACACATCCTCTGCTCTGATTGGTCATTCTGGTTGTGAAGATTTACGCTACAACTTTGTGACAACTTTACGCACCGGGACTAGTTCCCGGAGTGAAAAACAATACATTGCATTAGAAAACAATAACCTACTACTCACAATACATGATAAATCCTCTGGATCTCTGCAGTAAACTGCCTCGTCTTTCTCCAGCAGTGAACAGGAGGGGAGGGGCTGCAGCCTCTTTCCTTCGCTCTCCGGTCACAATTAACCACTATAAACTGAAAACTTTTGCATTGCAATTTAAACTAGAGTCCGTGTGCACTTTGGCTTTCGTTAGACTGTGAGGAAAAACACAGTTTCTCTCTCATTCTCAGTGATGTCTTTGCTCCATTGATCTGGCTCGTCACATTCAGCGGAGCGCTTCAGGCAGATTAACTTCAAGCTTGAATTAATGTTGTTCAAACCCAGACTTATTTCTTCATGGAACCACTTGAGGCTTAAGTTGGAGATGAAGCTAGTTTCAGCTCAGGATTTTAGGATAAGCCTAGACTTGTTAAGCTACTTTCATGGAATACCCCCTAGTTCTTTTATCAACAGTTTATCCACTGTTTTTCACAAATGTACAACGAATCTAACATGAGCAAAACTAAAAACTACGACAAAAGCGTGTGTTGTTTCTATGGAGGGTGACAGCTCCGGTTCAAACTTTTTTAAATTTTACACGTGAAGAGACACGACATTTTACAGTTACTCAACAATCACTTATAAAGATGTTTTTCCTGATCACTTGTGGCTTTTTTACACCAATGGTGAAATGTGTGGCGGTGTTTATGGTTCAAATGAACTCTTTCCCTGCCCATTACGTCTATTTTCTCTCTGATGCACATGCTGACTTTGTCTACAGTCAAATACATGATGCAGTTTCACAGACCCACCAGCAGAGGGAGGAATAGTGTGAGCACCAAAGTCACATGTCACAGTTGGCTCTGTTTTACATGATCATCTGCTTCTGGAGGCCGACTTTCTTTTCAATCAGACTATAGACAAAACATCTTGAACTAAAACACAGTTGAGTAAGTTTAAAGCTGATATTTGATCTTTAAAATGAAGAAAAAAGATCCGGACAGGACTCTGAGAGAACGAACATGCGCGAGTCTAGAATCGTCCTCTTCTGTGAAAGGAAAGGAGTGTTTTTAAGGACAATGTACATTTTTTGCATTAAGCCCAAAGGCAGAGATGCTTGTACCAGATTGTAGCTCACAGCTCATTTCCATCTGTAGTCCTGAGGAGGGGAGAGGGGAGGCACATTGGACATGTCAGAGGAAGTCAAACTACTGGTTTCTTCATGTTTGGAGGGTTCAATCTAATCTCTGCTCCATGAAAGAGGCTGAATCTATAGAATCTGCATCAGAAAGTAGAAAGTGCTGTAACACAGGTTTAAAGATAAACAAGACAGTCTTCCTTTCTGTTTTAATCAAGTAAACCTGATATTTTTTTTATCCTAAAGATATTTTTCATTGTAGTGGCTTATATTCTGTCACTAAAAAGTAGAACAGAGGTAAACAACACTGACATGAAGTTTGATTTAGAAAAAGGACGTTTTCTCCAAAGTTCTTGTCCGCTGAAAATGAGAATGATAGTTTTACGGTTACAAATTTTTTAATGAAGTAGACACTTGTATGTCTCATTGATGTACAACATGTCATGATTCCAGTTGTGGAGCTGTGAAAATAGTTTAAAATGAGCTAAAAGGCCTGACAGAGAAGGAGGGTTTAAGTGAGAACAGGACTGGCACTGAAAGAGTTCAATAACTTGTTTCACTGTTTATTCATCCAGCTGCAGATACAGAAGTGAGGCTGACTGACCCAGTGTCCTCCAGGTAGAGTCTGGCCACAGCCCACACACACACCAGCACACAGGGAACTCCTGAGGAACACAGAACAGGAACTATGAGAGTCATGTTCTTAGCACACAGTGTATGAGAACCTTCAGCGGGATACTGACCCCAGCCCATGAACAGGTACGTCCGGAAGTGCCAGCTCTCTGAGAGGATGACCAGGAGCAGTGTGTGGAGGTACAGCCCCTCCACCAGCAGCCACGAAAAGTTAGCCAGGATGAAGTACTGGAGGAGCAGCAGACTGGCCCTGCAGCCCACCTGCACACACACATGAACGTTCCATCAAACACACAGACTGTGGACCATCACAGACGTGCACTGTCTCACCAGAGAGCCGTGTGGAGAGCACTGAGCTGCCCTGCTGAACAGAACCTGGTCTTTGAGGAGAACAGCCACGGCTCTGAAGATGAAGCTGAGGAACAGGTTCAGGTGGATGGAGTTCCTGGTGCAGTGTAGCCTCCTGAGGTCAAAGGTCAAGTAGAGATAAAGTGCCTCATGTAGTGCTTCATGAGACCTTAAAGTAGCCTTCATGAAGTAGCCTTCATGAAGGAGCCTTCATAGAAGCACAATGGCTGACAGGTTGAGCTTTACTGGAGAGGGGAGGCACAACAGGTTTTGAGCTACAACAACTTCATCGTTTAATCACAACTAATCATTATTGAAATAAACATCAACTATTTTAATAATGAAATCTCTAAACAGATCTAAACATGTTCCCAACGAAGGGAAAAAGCTGCAGTTGGGCAGCAATAACTTCAAACATGTTTAAGTTTAATCAAGGAATGTTAAATAAGTGAGTGTAGTCAACAGGAACAATTGACTTTTTGATTTTTGTATGTTGTTTAAATGACACAATGCTTGTGTTCCTTCTGTACATTCATGTTTAGAATTGTTCCATTGGCAATACAAATCTCAAGGTCATTTTAAGTACTGTACTTAAGTAGTTTCTTGAGTATCTGTACTCTACTAAGTTTTACAAAATCTGCTGACTTTTTTCTTTTATTTCTTACATTTTCAAGAAATATCTGTACTTTGTACTCCCTAAACTTTAAAAACAGGTGAGTGACTTTATAAGTCCATATATTCTTCTTAAAACTTGTGCAGTGGAAATCACCAAAAACGTTATAATGTACAAATGTATAAAGTCAGCTTTCAGAATAATTATAATAGATTTACTGTAAAGTCCATCTCACAGTCCAACGCTTAGCAAACCAACCTGGATTTTATTTTTTTATTTTGACATTTGTTTCTGCTTTTACTAAATATTGTTTTGAGGTGATTCTGCCTTGTTTTTCCAATAAATGTTAATAATCTTAACAAAAATAAGATTAACAGAATTGTAATAATAATATAATACATTTTATGTAAAAGCGCCTTTCATGACACCAAGGACACTGTACAATAGAAAAACATCAAAGACATAAAATAACAGAATAAAACGGCACAAAACTGGATGATGGAGGGAGTGATTATGTGGGGTAGGAAAGTCTGAACAGGAAAGTTTTTGACTCTGGATTTGAAAAGTGGGAGAGAGTCCGTGTTGCGCAGGTCAGGAGGGAGGGAGTTCCAGAGCTGGGGAGCAGAGCGACTGAAGGCTCTGCCCCCCATGGTGACAAGACGGGCTGATGGGACAGAGAGCTTAAGGGAAGAGGAGGAATGGAGAGAGCGAGAGGAGTGGAGATGTGGAGGAGGTCAGAGATGTAAGATGGAGCCAGGTTATGGATAGCTTTGAAGGTGGTGAGGAGAAGTTTGAAATTGATTCGTTGTTTTATGGGGAGCCAGGTAGTTGTTGGAGGATGGGTGTGATGCGGTGGAATGATGGAGTCCTGGTGATGATGCAGGCTGCAGAGTTTTGGAGAAGCTGCAGTTTCTGGAGGGATTTGTTGGGGAGACCGAAGAGGAGAGAGTTACAGTAATCAATCCGGGAAGTGACGAGGCTGTGAACAAGGATGGCAGTGGTGTGAGGAGTGAGAGAAGGGCGGAGGATGGCAGTGGTGTGAGGAGTGAGAGAAGGGCGGAGGATGGCAGTGGTGTGAGGAGTGAGAGAAGGGCGGAGGATGGCAGTGGTGTGAGGAGTGAGAGAAGGGCGGAGACCAGAGATAGTTCGGAGGTGAAAGTAAGCAGAGCGGGTGATGTTATTGATGTGGGACTGGAAAGAAGTGTGCTGTCGAGGATGACACCCAGACTCTTTACCTGAGGGAAGGAAGGACAGTGGAGTCATTGATGGAAATAGAGAAACGGTTTGATTTGGAGATAGTGGAGGGGGTGCCTACTAGGAGGACTTCAGTTTTAGAGCTATAAGACATACACTCACCCCAGTGGCAAATTTGATTCAAGCTCAAGTTTCTTGAAAATAGTCTTACTTTAAACTTAATAAAAGGTTATTATTAATAAAAACTTTAATTATTTTCTGATATTTAGCAATTTTATTTGAATCTGGCTAAAACAAGTCAAGTTGAGATGAACATTCTGATTCTCCTGTGAACTTGCTCTGCTCCACTGTCATGTTCTGCACATGTGTGATAAGGTTAAATGAACTCATAGTGGCCAACACACAGACACATCTCATAGACTGGGCCCAGACAGTTGGACAGGTGATGAAGAGGTAAGAGCAGGTCCCACACTGGTCATGTACACTACTCTACTGTCAGGGCAAAGTGATTCTTAAGCACATGTGCAAATAAACACAAGAAGTAGTTGTATAGGAAACAAAGGTTGTAACCTGCAGAGGCAGAGGATGGCGCTCCGGTGGTCAGAGCGAGGAGGGACAGGCTGTGGCCCACAGTGTACAGAGCCTGGACCAGCACATAGAACAGCAGCTGCAACACAACAGCTCATCTTACAAACACAATCTACATTCATTCATTGGATTTATAGATGTTTTGCATCATTCTGGCATATGTCCAGATTAAAATAATAAATAACGTTAATCCTAAGAACATAATCATAATCCAGCAGCAGAAGTAAAAATATGTTTTTTTTAGTTCATTCCATAGTTATATATAAGAGCTCTCTGAAGCAGTGTTTTGTTTAATCTGATCCATTTCCATTTCACAGCGGCCAAAACAGTTCATACCACAGTGCTAGCACTTAGCCACTGCCCTAAAACTTTCTTTGTTTTAATTAAAGAGTATTTACAGACTACAAATAATAGTAAACATGATAAATAAAAACAAACAATAACAAATGGAAAAAAAAAATTCCCTGAACAGCTTTGACTTGGATTCAAGAGGAACTCACTTTATGGCAGGCCAGTTACTCTGGGGCTGTCACCAACAAATACACAGCGCTTTGAGACCGAAATAAAAAAAAATAGTTTTTTTTTTTTTTTTTTTTTTTTAGACTGCTGAGAGTGAACTAGCTTTGGTTAAAACACATCAGAAACTTATATTTTGAACACTGTCAGTGTAAACAAGATTTTCAGCTTCACAGGTGAATTGTTCAGGTGGTAACTGTGGTATAACCTTGTCCTGTCCTTGCACTTACAACATACAGTATATCTGGTATATTGCTGTTACAGTGTTTCAACTCTGATATAGCGCCTTTAGTCCGAGAATTCTTTGAGATGATTTTTTCTAAAGGCGTTGTTCTTTGGGTTTGTTTTGATGAAACTCGTTAGCTGCAGGAATTAAAACTAAATATTTACTATTTTGTATTTGCGTAACAATTCGTCGATTGGGTTTGTAACTTTTATTAAGTCAGACCATTTGTCAAAGCTTAGTCAACTTTTGATTCATTTACTTCACTGTGCTCAGCCGTAACAGACACTTGCTGCACATAAAAGTTTTAGTTTATTTCTACTTTATATTTTTACTTCACCTGAACAGTGTGTTCTTTTAGGGTACTGCATGTTTCTATTTCCCTTATTGTTCTTCAACTGTGCATTGCAACTTTAGAATGTCCGTATTGTGGGAATATCTTGACTTATCTGTAAGAGAAAAGCCCCACAGACAAAAGCAGAGCGTCCTCAGGCTGCGAGGGATGATCTGCCCGGTCTGGAGCGGTCAGGACCCAGTGTGACCCGTGCGCATCACTGAACTGAACATGGACAAAGGGCTGACCTGGGCTAACCCTCTGCTAGCACACTATTAGCACAGTAGCACCAGAGCTACTCAGGCTACATTTAGTCTGGGCTTTGTAAATGAAGAGGTGTCACAGAAATGTTCAAGGATGAGCCAGTGCACAGTCTGAAAGATCAATACGTTTTGTTCACATGATACCTCCACATAATACAGTAGGACAGATCATCACATTGTTCAAAACTAGTCGATGCAACAGTAACATAGTTTTCATCAGTTAAGTTAAAATTAATGACAGTTTCCCAGCGTTAAAAGTCTTATATTTTACAAATGGACTTATTTGAGATTTCAGTAATAAACATGCTAAAAGTTGTGTTTGAATATGTATTGTTTTATTTTGATTTCCTATTATTCATATTTGCTAAAATGAATAATCTTGGGAAGTCTCAGAACAACTGTGTTGTGATTTGGGCTATACAAAAATAAATTGATTTGATTTGTTTTGCTTAGTTTAGAAAAGTTGAATTTCCTTGTATTCTACATCTCCAGAGTTGTGCCATTGAGGGTGCACTCACACAAGCACAACCACACTGTACCCAAGCCTGGATGGCCTCTAAAGCGCAGTTCTTTTGTTGAGTGCAAATGAAGCAGCATGAGTCTGACTCTGGCGCGGCTGGAAGACCCACAGTTATCATGTACACGTAGAATTTTTAGAAAGAACTGAATGAAGTGTGTCCACTTTTAATAAAGGACCTTTTAATCAATGAAAATGACTATAATATTGGATCTTTAAACTCTTTTAAAATCAACATGTTTGTAAAAGTCATGAAATTGGAATTGGCCTTTAGATACAGTATTTCTATTGGAGGCGTGGCTTGTTGTGGAGTAAAACCGTGGTCAAAGTCCTTTTTCCCTCTTTTAAGATCCACTGCATCAAATCAAAACGATGTTTAAACAAGTTCTATGGCTGTGTGAAATACCATCATGACAAAGTGCGTGCCATGACGACGCTTCTGTTGCACGCCGTTTTTTCGGATATGAACACGCGATGTGGTTGAGGACTAACAGGACGTTTTTTGGGGGTTAACGGCTAAAGTTTAGGTCTGAAGTTGCAAAAATGGTATGTTTAGGTCTGAGGCTGGAGTTGGTTAAGGTTAGGATTAGGGTTGTGTTAGTCTTCATGAATAATAACACGTCTTTACTTTGACCATTGAAATGAACTGGGACAGAAACGAGTGAAATACACAAACAAAATACAGAAGTTGTGTTCGGGGTTAGGGCTATGACACGCAGTTTCAAATTGCGTGGTATGACATTGTGAGAACAGGTCTTGGTACTTCACTAAAACACATATGTAGGAAATACTGGTAAAAAACAACTCTAGCTGTAACTTCACCAGCGCTCACTTGGTTTCCTTGGTGTCTTGTTTACACAGCTTCACTAAAAAGAGCTCCGGAGCGTTCCGGCAGCCCAGAACAAGTTCCTTACAATGTGAGAGCCTCTCATTACTTTTCATGAAACGGGAAGCCTCTGTACCAGAGTACGGACTGGATGCAGTGTGATCTCCAAAGACACATATAAACCTCATCAAAACAGACAAACTGAGAAAACAGGCAAAATGCTTAATTAAATCATGTGACTGAAAACTTTAGTGTAACCTCTCATAGTATGCAACAAAACAACAACAACAACAACAACAGCAACAACAACAACAACAACAACAACAACAACACTTAATCCAAGAAAAAAGTCATGAGAGAGAGAGAGCAGGTTGGTTTGAAATAATGAAAACACACATTTGATGAACATAGCAAAAAGATCATAATATAAATGACTAAAATCTATTTCATAGGATCATCTCTCTAAACTCCACAAATGTTCAAACTTTCTCTCACATTCACACATCCACAGCTCATTCAAAGCAGCTCTAGTCTCTAATGTGTGCAGGTTTGTTTTGCTCTCAACCATCTCTGTCAGACGTGCAAACATTTGAAACGGCTGGCAACTGGTTTCATTGGCACCAAAAGCTACATTTCAGGCTCTGACTTACGCTGAAGACCTATTACGTCTTCTCTAAAAGCATTATTCAGATATGTGCTAGTCAGATTAGAGAATCTAATGCCGAGTCACAATGTAAACGGTGCAGAGGTGAGGAACGCAGCAGTAACAGTGTGTCAGGTCAGTTCACTGTGGGACCATTAGCCTTTGCAGACTCACACTGCTCTGCTAATGAGGCCCAGCAGGGGGCAGTCTCACTCCCCCCCGCTGCTCTGACTCATCCAGGTACATACACAGCAGCTGTACCTTGTCATGACTGGTGTCCGCCCCACACACTGACGAGATGTTTGGGAAGACGTCGGACCATCCTTCTGAGGTGCACGTCCGGCTGATGTTACCTGAAACAAACACAAGCACGTGGGTGAACTCACAATTATAGGCTGAGATCTGTGTTCTGGAGATTTCTGATATGTTAACTAATTCTCTGCCAATGATGTACATTATTCTTGTGACTTTGTCTACAGTCAAATACATGATACATGAACAGAGTGTATCTGTTCCAGATGCTCCTGCTCCAGTGTCGATGCCTGGACCTCAGATCCCGCCTAATCTTGAGAACGTGGACCTCTCTCACTATTCTGCTCCTGCCTCTTTTTGACTGGCTGCCCTCGTCCCGCTAGAAAATTCGTCTCCATAAAAGTGATTTCTGGCTCCACTGATTTAAAATTCTATTTACATCTGGACATGTGTCAGTCCTGGTCACATCTACAGTCTGTCTGTCTGTGGGAGTGGATCCCTCTTACACTGTGGATCTCCTCCAGGTTTCTCTTTTTCCCCTGGTGGGTTTTTTGGAGTTTTTCCTTGCCGAGAAGGAGGGTCTAAGGACGGGGGATGCTCTGGAACAAATGTTTCTGATTTTCCAATGTTTCTGTTGTTTTGACCAAATGTTTCACTGTTTTATTTTCTGACAAATCTTGTTTGCTAAATCAACATCTTGTAAAGTCCGCTGAGATAACTGCTGTTGTGATTTTGGGCTATACAAATACATTGAATTGAAATTGAATTGAATGATGCAGTTTCACAGATTCACAGATATTTGATCTTCAAAATGAAGAAAAGCCGATTCTACTGGACTAGGACGACACATGCAGCGAGTCTTCTGTGAGCGAGTGAAAAGTGTCAGAGGAAGTCAAACTACTGGATTTGTTTGATCTAATCTCTGCTCCATGAAAGAGGCTGAATCTAGAGAATCTGCATCAGAAAGCAGATGCTGCCTTCTCGTCTGTAACACAGCTTTTGTTGGTTTAAAGATGATCATTGTTTTACAGTTTGTCTCAATTGCTTGAACACACCTGTCCATTTTAAAAGTCAATTTGCAAAACAGCTCACACAGAATCCCAAACAGATCTTCAATGCAAGTTCTGCCATCAGAACTGTCACACGTGTCAGATGTGTTTTATCATTTGTCTTTGCAGCTCAGATCTCAGACACAAAGTGACCAAAGATTCAGTTCACTGGGATTCACACTTCACACTTATAAATCAGTTTACACCTGGGTGAGTTGTGTTTTTTATCTTACTGGGCAAGAAAAAAAAAAGATGGAAAAATACACATTTACTGTAAATTTTGATTTGTAAAATGTAAATGTTGGAGAAACAAACATGTGAGTTTATAAATGAAGCTGTGTGAGCTGTTCTAAGAAAGAGTCTGAAAAGTGTGAGAATGAATGAAAAGTGTAGCAAATGTTCTGCGTATCTCAGACTTTGTTCAGATAAATGTTGGAAACAAGCGATAGAGACAAACTGTAATCATGTAAACCTCATATTTTATCCTGAAGACATTATTTCATTGTAGTGGCTTATATTTTTCCACTAAAAAGTAGAACAGGGGAAAACAACATTGAGCCTGTTTACATGAACATGAATAACCCGGTTATGAGCAGTATCCTGGTTATGACAATAATCTGGTTATAGTGTTTACATGCGCTCAGAGAAACCTGGTTATTCATGTTCCTGTTTACATGAGCACTGGGAGTATCCTGGATATTCAGACAGGTAACTATGGCAACAATGACACAGATATGGCAGGAACTAAGTATGTATGAAACTGTGCTAATGTATGGGTTTAAACATGTTTCCAGCAACAAACTGACAAAATACAACTAAATAAGATCATCAGACTGTAGATCACAGTCAGAGCTTTGGGAAAAGTGATTTTACAGTGTAAAAATATATCTGAATTTAAAGAGTCAGTTCAGAGTTACTGCTGTGTTGTGTTACAAGTTACTTTATAGTTTTACAATGACGACACATTACAAATAAAAACATTATAAATAAGTATCATATGCTCCAAACCTAAACGAAAAAAGTGCTATAAAATGAATATAAGAAAAAGAAAATAATAATTTTGAGTCATTTTGGTAAATGTACTGCGTCTGCCAGATCAGATCTTTAGTTTGCACATGCTCAGTTTGTTCCAGCTCATTTGATGTACAACATATTCCAGTTGCACAAGGTTTTTGTGGAGCTGTGAATTGTGTTAAAATGAACAAAAAGGCCTGGCAGGGTTAGGGTTAAAAAGAGAAAGAAAAGAACAGGGCTGGCACTGTAAGAGTTAAGTCGGCTGCAGACTACAGGAGTTTAGGATCTTTTGTGATTTTTTGACTTTAGCCAAAGAAAAGAAGAGACCACAGACATGAGGACATTTACAACGATTATTTGTCTCACAGCTGCATCATCATCGTCGCAGGAAGAACAGAGACGACTCAGGCTTGAGCGGAGTGAGCAGAGAACAGTGCATGTGTCACGTGATCGAGCCCATGTGCGCTGTTATAAAAGTTACCAATGAAACACGAGTGGATTAAAGCAGGTTTATAAACGTCACAGAGGAGCGGAGGCTCATTAGAGGTCAGGAGCTGTTACACTGACGCATTGTGAAATGAAAATATTTTAACAAACTCCGTGTTGGCCATGTTCTATATAATCAAGTTGGTGCTTCTCACATCATTTAAGGAGCAGACGTGTTGGAGATGACGTGCATAATGATCGTAAAAAAGAATTACGTGCAGCTGATGAGGCGATAGGGCTGGGCAATATGGCAAAAAATTGTTATCACGGTTTCTTGATCACAATTCTTGTAGACTTGGCTTTTTTAGGTAAATACAGCAATCTGCTTTTTTCAGAAAGTTCCTTCCCTGTCAGTGGCTAAATCTAGCTGTCAAAAGCTGACCAGTGTTGCCAGATTTTCAGAGAGAAACAAGCAACTATGTCTTTGAAAAAATTCCCAAAACAAGTGATCTCAGCTCCTTAACAAAAAAGTTATTTAAAACAGGTTTTTAACAATTTCAAACATTAAAAATGACTTTTAGACATGAAAATATGCTAAAAATCCATATTTCAGACATAAATATTGTAGATAGTTTCTCGTAAATCTAACCTGAACAAAATGTCACTTCTTTAATGACTTGAAAGTTCAGTCAATAAAAGCACAACTTTCCAAATTATTCATCATCCTGATCCTTATAGTGAAGCAGACCTGGCAACTCTGAGGCTCAGAGAAGTAGATTGGAAAAACAGCTTGCATTTGAACAAACATGCATTAAATAGAAAAATGGGAAATCACGATATGACAATTTCATCGAAAAAGCGAATTGTCAGAGAGTTGAGCTCACGATTCGATTTTTATCACGATATTGCCCAGCCCTATAAGGCGATGTTTTTTTCTTTATTTTATGTGCATGTGCAGCATGTGAACCTCACGATGATGCATCCTGACAAAAAGTCGCAGTGATGCACAGACATAAGGAGAGAAACAACCAAATCAGAAATCAGAAAAGATTTTATTGCCATTGTTAGTGAACAAACAATTCACAGACTAGGAACTTGCTACGATCCTAATGTGCAACATATAACACAGAAAATACACATAAAGAAGAAAAAATATCAACTATAATAAAAATATTTAGGATATACAAAATCAAAAGTAAGGGCATGCAAAATAGGCCAATAAAGTTAGGCAATAAAAATGTATACAGTCATCAGAACAATAGTGCAATCTGTCAGTGCAAGAGATAGGATGATACTAACATGAATAAATAAATAACAATGTGATGAGTGCAGGAGATCAACATAGTCACATGTTTATAGAGTGTTCATGAGTCAAACGGCAGAGGGGAAGAAACTGTTCTTGCGGCGTGAGGTTCTGGTCCCACCTGCACGCCCCCGAGTCCTGGAGACGTACAGGTCCTGGAGACGTACAGGTCCTGGAGACGTACAGGTCCTGGAGACGTACAGGTCCTGGAGACGTACAGGTCCTGGAGACGTACAGGTCCTGGAGACGTACAGGTCCTGGAGACGCACAGGTCCTGGAGAGATGGAAGGTTGCAGCCAATCACCTTCTCAGCAGAGCGCACAATGCGCTGCAGTCTGTGTCTGTCCCTGACTGTGGCTCCAGCGTACCACACGGTGATGGAGGAGGTGAGGATGGACTCAATGATGGCCGTGTAAAACTGCACCATCATCTGGACCGGCAGCTTGGCTTTCTTCAGCTGCCGCAGGAAGTACATCCTCTGCTGGGCCTTTTTGATCAGGGAGCTGATGGAAGGCTCCCACTTCAGGTCCTGTGTGATGGTGGTGCCGAGGAAGTGGATGGAGTCCACAGTGGTGATGGGAGAGTCTGTCAGGGCGAGGGGGGGAGAGGGGGCTGTGACTTTCCTGAAGTCCACAATCATCTCCACTGTCTTTGAGCGTTGAGTAAAAAAAAAAATCTCTTACGAAAATTGTTACTCTGGCCACGCCTCCCTGAACTCGTAGAGAGGCACATTGGGCTTAAAATCAGGCCAAAACTCCTGCAGTGTGCAGCCAGCTTTAATAATGTGGTAACTACTCAATAGCAACCACGAAAAGTGAAGATGAGCTATTGATTATTAAATTGTTATATTGACTAGAGAGAGTGTAGCCATGGTAACCAGCAAACAGAGATGATGTTGGCCCAAACCAATCCGAGCTCCGTGGAAGTAGGACTGAATGATGGCATATTGTTTTCACTGGCTCCTGGTCATTGGTCCATGATGATTCTTTACTGAAAGAGAAGCTAAACCCTAAAATAAGTTTTTTTGGCTGTTAAACTATGTATATGGTGTTTAAATAGCATTGTCTACTGTTTTAAGTAATTTTTTGGCATTTTCAGTGCAAACTGATCAAATTAGCAGATTTCAGGTCAAAATAGCCACAAACTGTGTCTCTCATGTCAGCTCCAGGTTCTCTGTGACCTCAGCGTGTATTTTCCACTCAAAATGAAGCACTAATTGCAGACACCTGCTGTCAATCCAATTACACTGCTGCTCTCCTCTCTGAGGAGCCCCTCCTTTGCCCCTCTCCCAATGCTTTTCAATGAGTTTGCTGTGTTTGAAATGTGTTTGTGGGTGGAGTTTAGGGGGTGAGCTTCTCTTGAATATGGGCTAGTTCCTCCCCTTACAGTTTTACTACTAAAATAGGCTCAAGTGTCGCTGTCAGAGTCACCATGTTTCTTTAGTTTGTTTGTAACATTTTACTGTTTAGCCAAAAAGACATCTTCTCCTGGAGAAAGCCAAACCTTCAGTCCAAAACCTTATGCTACATCTCTAAAACTGCAAAATAAAGTCGACTGCACAGTACAGGAGTTTTGGCACAATTTAAGCCCCATGTGCCCCTGTGTGAGTTCAGGAGGCGTGGCCAGAGGAAGGATTTTTGTAAGAGATGTGTTGTGGTTTCTCTCCTCACCTGCTGCACGAGCGCGAGGACCTTTACAACAGAAGCATCTGGTGCTTTTGTTGTAACAGCGTCTCTTAAAACGTCAAATAAAGTAGAAACATCGCCTAATCAGCTGTAAATAAATGTAACGCTTTGCTCTGGTAGTCAAAGTGCATGATTCTTTTTTAGAACATTACACATTTTGTCTTCTCCAACACACCTACTCCTTAATATGAGAAGCACCTTTACTAGACTACAGAACATGGCCAACACTGTTTGTTTCAACTTTTACAATGCTGTGACCTTCATTAACCTGCTGTAATCCACTGGCGTTTCATCACTGTTGTTGTTGTTTTCACTTTAATAACCGCGCACATGAAAGAAAACACTTTGTGCTCGATCACGTGGCACATGCACTGTTCTTCACTCACTTCTGGGCTCCACAAGTCACATGATGCCACTGTCAGACAAATATGTGTCCTACCAGGGTGTACACAACACATAACACAGAACTGGAAAATGTCAGTATGCACAGCTCAGACAGTCTCTTACACTTGTATGAAAATCAAACTAATTTAATGTCAAAAGAATCCTTACTTTGTTTAGTTTCATTGCAGACACAGTGAGTCAGGGAGCAACATGATCAATAAGACCGTCGTTCTAAACCAGGAAGGAACAACAAAACACATACAGTATGTCCCGTACCGTCTCTGCTGAAGACTGTCCTGAGGGCCCGAGGACAGGGAATCACCACAGTCTGTCCCACCTGTGCTCTGTCCCAGCAGGCCACACTGTCCCACAGGCCTCCACACTCAGCTCCTGGCACACACACACAAAAAGGGCTGTTACTAAAACCGGTGCTCATTTGGATAAAACATTTTCATATTAGTCTTTTGATTTAGATTGTTTAGATTGTAGTGAAAGTGTCAGTTATCTGAGTTGTCCTAGTTTTAGTCAACACAAAGGTCAGGTTTTATCCACAATAACACCCTCATCATGCTGGAGCATGAATCTCACCCCCCTGCAGGACGTCCTGTCTGCTCTGTGTCTCCTCCTGCAGGACGTCCTGTCTGCTCTGTGTCTCCTCCTGCAGGACGTCCTGTCTGCTCTGTGTCTCCTCCTGCAGGACGTCCTGTCTGCTCTGCTTCAGTGACAGACTGATTCACTCTCGCTGTGTGAAGGAAAGGTTCCGCAGGTCCTTCCTTCCTGCTGCTGTCAGACTGTACAACAAACACTTTTAACTCTGGACATCATCACATTTAATCTGGTGCAATACTGTGTTACCATGGAAACATGAAACAGGCCATGTTTTACTACATCACACTCAGCTGTAGTTTTACATTTTGTTCTAAAGTCCTGTTTAGGCTGAAAAATTTATGTTTTTTGTAAGTAATGATTGAAAAAAAAATTTATTGTTCACGTAAGTTATATAAATCACAGTTGTCCTTGTCCTTCCCTGTTACTGACAGACTTTATATCATCTTATTTACAGTTTTGTGAAAACAATGTTGTTGTAACTAAGACTGTCAGGGTTTTTCCAAACAACAAAACTTGGATAACCTCTGAGTTAAAAATGTGCATTCATGAGAAAAAAGTGGCATTTTCCAGTGGAAATCGAGATCTTGTCTGTGAGAAAAGAGCTGAATTAAGAAGTAAGCTTAATAAGGCAAGATCAGAATATAAGCAGAAGGTGGAAAGTCATTTTTGCTCTGGCAACATCAGAAGTGCATGGGAAGGTTTGAACCATATAATGGGTAGAGAGCCTAAACAAAAACATGCCCTTCTTTCCCATACCTCACACACGGCAAATGACTTGAATGTATTTTTTAGTAGATTTGATACAGTTGATCTAACCACCGAATGTGATGACATTTGTAGTTTGATTCCTGAGGATCAACCTGTTGTTTTTAATGAGCAAGAAGTTGCTGTAAGCCTGTTCCGTATCAAACCAAGGAAAGCCTCAGGTCCAGATGGCCTCTCGGGAAGGCTACTGAAAGAGTGTGCACATCAGTTAAAAGGGGTCTTTACAATGCTCTTTCAACTTCTCCTCCAAACACACACATGTCCTAGGTCTTGGAAGTTGTCAAACATCGTACCTGTACTTAAAAAACCTGGAGCATTTGAATTGAATGATTTTCGCCCCATTGCACTTACATCGATTTTGTGTAAGTGTATGGAGAGAACTGTGAGTAAGCACATCATGTCCTCTGTGTCTAGCAGCTTGGATAACTTGCAGTTTGCATATAAAAGTCAGAGAAGCACCGAAGATGCAGCTATCACGTTGTTTAACACCGTAGCCAAGCATCTCCAGACCCCTGACTATTATGCTAGAGTTCTTTTTGTGGATTTTACATCGGCATTCAATTCTATGCGGGTTCATATTCTGCTCAATAGACTATTGGACCTTGGCGTTAATGGAGGCATTATCAGATGGGTCAGGGACTTTTTGTCAAATCGTCCCCAAAGAGTGATTATTGGTTCAGATGTTTCAGAAGAGACTGTGCTAAACACTGGAGCACCACAAGGCACAATTTTATCTCCACTGCTTTTTTCTATTTATACAAATGCTTTCCAAGTCAATGATGACTGTTTTAAATTATTTAAATATGCAGATGATATGGCGCTGGTCGCTTTATTGCAGAAAAATGACACTGTTAGAGATTCTATGTATCTGAAGCATTTGGTGTCTTTGCAGAAATGGTGTTCAGAGAGCTTTTTAGATATCAATGTGTCTAAAACTAAAGAGCTTGTCTTACAAAATGACAATGTGTTGGCTGTATCAATCAATAATCAAAATGTTGAAATGGTTGATGATTTTAAATATCTTGGCACATACATAGACAAGAGACTCACTTTTGAGCAAAACTCAAATTTTATTTTCAAGAAATGCTCCCAAAGACTGTATTTATTGCGCAAGTTGAATAATTTTGGAATCAACCAAACTGTTCTTGAAACTGTGTACAAAAGGTTTGTGGAGAGCATCTTAACTTTTAACATGCTGATGTGGTTTGGTAATTTAAGTGTGCAGAGGAAGAATAAGCTGCAGCGCATTGTTAACATGAGCTCAAGGATCATTGGTCGGCCTCAGAAGTCTTTGAGCAGCATTTATGATGAGCTCTTAGAGAAGAAGGCTGTGAGTATCATACAGGACTCTTCTCATCCTTTGCACAGTCACTTTGAACTGTTGCCCTCTGGAAGACGGTATAGAGTCATTTCAGCTAAGAAAAATATTTTTAAAAATTCTTTTATATCAAGGGCAGTTAAGGCTGTGAACTGTAGGAATCTCCACTGAAGCGCACAGATCTTTTTTTTTTTGGGGGGGGGGTAATAGCTTTGTTGTCTTATGAAATGTAAAGCGAAAGTGACATGTAAATGTGTGTGTCTTTTATTCGTCTTGGTGAAACCAAAGGCGAATTTCCACATTAGTGGACAATAAAGTTTTTCTATTCTATTCTATTCTATTTTAGTCTCATGATCGAACTCTGCACATTCACATAACATTTGTTTGGTTTCAGAGACTCAGGTTAGCCTGACTTCTTTTTTTGTCTTATTTCATTGATAAAAATGTTGGCCTTTTTCCATCATCGTTTTTGTCATTCTGAAGTATTATTCGTTGTTTTTACTCTTTTCAATCTGTTATAGATTTTTGTCAACAAGATTAAGGCTACATCACCTGTGTCTTCAGTCTCATTCTCCTGATTCAGTGGGTCACACAGTCCTCTCTCTCACCTGTGTCTTCAGTCTCATTCTCTGATTCAGTGGGTCACACAGTCCTCTCTCTCACCTGTGTCTTCAGTCTCATTCTCCTGATTCAGTGGCGTGCTGGGATCATTTTTCAGCCCGGGAAAATCAGACGTTAGATTGGCCCATTTGTTCATTAAGTCATGTGACTTAGCTGGTAGTTGAGTGGTTAAGAACTGCGCATTAAAGCTTTTGCCTTTCCAGCACCCACATTCGAGTCCCGCCCAGGAAACCTCTCTTCTGATTATTATTTTTTTTTTCTCTTTTAACCAATATCTACTCCACCTCTCATACATTCTCTTCTCCAGTATAAACTACCTAGTTTTAGTCACGACATGGTCATAGTCCGGCTTTCCTCCACCTGACCTCTGACCTCTCCTCTGCTGCACAGCAGTGCGCTCTTGGACACACACACGAAGCACGCGCGCCACTCACACAAACAGAGCGTTCTGGCCACAGTGTCTGAATGTGGAAATGCGCTCCGCTCCGCCGCGGTGATTGGCGCATAATAAATCTGCTGAAGTGTTTGTTCATCAGCCGTTTTTGCTCGTAACTCCGAGAATATACAACAGATTTACTTGAAACAAAGTTTGACTGAGAGCTTATGAGGTGTAAAGCATGTTTTTTGGGCTCCAAAATGTGTCAAGAGTCTTTGATTATGGGGAAACGTCCCGACTCTCCCGATTAGCCAGCACGCCCATGCCTGATTGAGTCGGGTCACACAGTCCTCTCTCTCACCTGTGTCTTCAGTCTCATTCTCCTGATTCAGTGAGTCACACAGTCCTCTCTCTCACCTGTGTCTTCAGTCTCATTCTCCTGATTGAGTCGGGTCACACAGTCGGTCCGGTCCCGTTCCAGCTCCAGGAGGAAATGGCAGGTGGGGTGTCGGCCCTTCACCTGCCCGAAAACAAAGCTTTGTTCAGACCACACAGAACTAAAACAGTATTTGTAATTGAAAAAAGACTCAGACGTGGCAAAAGTACTGAAGTGCACTCCTCAAGTAAAAGTACAGAGACTTATTGTGTACAATCTAATTATGTTTTCTAAGTTTGTTTAACTGCATTCTCTCATCAGTAGTTTTATTCAGAATGACTCCTGCATGTTTGAATATTCTTGAATTGTCCCAAAGCCCAGAAAAGTCCTGTTTTCACCTACCACCTATCCCCGCCCACTTGTCTGTATTTAATTGTGAATACTGATCAATAGTAAAGCATGCATGGTTCAAAATGGCCACAAAGCCACTTTGCAAGAATAAAAACTACACATTTAAAATCTGCTGCAAATCTTACAATAAAGAGGCAGGGCTTATCAGTTTTCCTTTTTTCACAGGAAGAAAGCAAATCTCTTTCATATTCTAAGCTGTTTTACAAAAAACCAAATGTAAGTCACTGATCTGAATATATTATAGTTTATTTCTAAATACTTAGAAAACAGGTAACAGGTATTCTGAAAGTTCTTTGCTTGAGTAAAAGTACAACTGTAAAATCACACATGCCCCAGTGCATTTCTATGCAAGTTGTAAAGATGTGTTCTTATTTTTTGAATAATACAATCCTTATCCTACTCTTAACTTACCCCAAGCCCCAGCCCTAAACTTACACGTTAAAAGAAAATGTCCCCACTTGGCTTCAACCAAACCTTGTGTTTACTTCACACAATGAAATATTGTGTTTATTTTACTCTTCTTCATATGGGACAATTATTGTACTACAATATATACGGCGTAACATATAAATACAAAACAGACCTGAAACTATTTATGTGTTCTGGTTTATAAACGCTGGGCTTTATTTGGAATTATTTATAATCATTTTGACTTATTATCTTATCATTTCTTCTTCTGTATTCATTAGTTTATTTTGATTGTATTTATTTTCTCTCTCTGATACATGGCCGCTGCCTCTGAGAAGGCTAGAGTCTGGCTATAATACAATCTGTTCCAAGACTCCAAGACTTGGCTTCTCCACCATGCTCAGTGTTTAAAACGACCACTGAGCCTGGTTAGAGAGGAGTTATAACATAAAACCAGTCAACCATTAAAAAGTCAGATTTCAGAACACAGCCAAGTTCAGTTGCACAGTTTTTAAAGCAAATCAGTTTATTTTTGTATAGTCCAAAATTACAACAAAGAAAAAGTGTTAATTTAGCAAACATCAATGTTAGAAATGAACATTTATCGAACAAAACTAAACAGTATTACAGAAAGACAGAAACAGTCACTGGTCAAGCATGTTAAAGCACAATGGACATTCAACTCTAAACAAGCAGACGGATAATTCCCCCAGAGTCTGTCTCCCTCGTCCTTAGTCCCTCCTTCTGTCCTTAGTCCATCCTTCTGTCCTTAGACCCTCCTTCTGTCCTTAGTTTTTCCTTCTGTCCTTAGTCTTTCCTTCTGTCCTTAGACCCTCCTTCTGTCCTTAGTCCCTCCTTCTGTCCTTAGTTTTTCCTTCTGTCCTTAGTCTTTCCTTCTGTCCTTAGACCCTCCTTCTGTCCTTAGTCCTTCCTTCTGTCCTTAGACCCTCCTTCTGTCCTTAGTCCCTCCTTCTGTCCTTACACCCTCCTTCTGTCCTTAGACCTTCCTTCTGTCCTTAGTCCCTCCTTCTGTCCTTAGTCCCTCCTTCTGTCCTTAGTCCCTCCTTCTCAAAGACACATTGCAGTCATATGTCTTCCACATCAGAAATGTTTATGAAGTTGTGAAGATTGTTTAAAATGAGCAAAAAGGCCTGGCAGTGAAGGACTGGCACTGAAAGAGTTAACAGGATGACAACACTGTGGCATTGCAATTAATGTTTGGTGCTTTTTTATGTAAATGTCTTGTACAGTACTTATGTAAATACTGGTGTGATTGTTTACTCTGTAACATTACACTGTTTATGAAGCGACCTGCAGAGAAACTCTACAATCCTGCCTCATTTGTACATGTTCTATATCAATGTGCCACTTTACGCAATCAGGCACCGAACATGTGTACATGGAGCTGTAATTTATGTCTGATTAAGTGCTGCACAAAACATCACACAGAGGAGAGCTTTGATTATTAAACGAATACTGTACATGTGAATTGTGAGGATTAAACAGATGATTGTCTGAGCAGAGTGCAAACATATGTGTCCAGTGTGACGTCTTACACCACGTACTGTAATCACACATGGCATAGTGTTGTATTTACTCTTCTGTCTGTTTTCTTTAGCAGTGTGAATAATTGAATATGAACAATATAATAGGACAAACTGTTTTCTCAAGAATAATGGACAGTCTTATCACATCACAAAGGCTGCAATTTTGAACAACTTCAATTATATTACCTCAAGCTTGTCAAAGACTTGACACAATGACTCAAAGCAAATCAAAAATGAACTGCATTCAGCTCATTAACCAACAACACTTGCCCAGAATGTGATCCAAGAGTTTGGGCTCCACCAGAGGACCACCAGTCGTTATCCCCAAACTCTGCCAATTAGCTCTCCCACCTTTAAACCTGGGGAACATCTTAGTTACCTAATGTAACTGTAGTTCTATGAGTATGTGCGTAGCCCTCTACGGGCTTCGCTATTGGCTAACACTCGAGGCAGCGCCTCGCACCTGAAGATCAAACAATGTACCGCTCCAATCATGGGGACGTGGTTCCCCCACTGGCCGTATATAAGGCCCTGTCCACTATCGCTCGCCCTTCTTGAACTCTAGCACAGTGGAAGACATGCCTGCTGGGCCTGCAGGTAGAGGGCTACGCACATACTCATAGAACTACAGTTACATTAGGTAACTAAGATTTCTATGTCGTATGTGCTACGCCCTCTACGGGCTTCGCTATTGGCATACCCTACGCAAAGGCCGTAGGATCAATGTACTCCCAGCAGGCATGCATGATTGGAGCGCACCCGCAAACCTACTTCGTACCAAGTACAGAGAGGCAGCGGGCGAGGTTGAAACCGGATGGAGAGAAGGCACATAGTCCTGTCCGGACCTGCCGCAACCACCCGCATGAAAAGGAAACAAAGGTGATGAAAGGCCGCCTCTCCCAAGAGCGCCAAGTCACCACAAGAAAAGCATCCAGAAGGAGTGCTAATGCATTGATGAACTGGTCGCCTCTCCCAAGAGCACCAGGACACCACCACAAAAGTCCCCCCCCCTGTGCCATGGACACCAAGTCCGGGTACCACCCGGCACTTGGACTGTCCGGGGCCATTTGTAGCCTGTCTCTCCTGACTCTGTGGAGCAGTGGAGGGAGGAGCCGGAGGGGGAAATGCATAAAGAAGACCCCTCGGCCAAAGTCGGTGCGCCAACGCGTCGACGCCCAGAGGAGGCTCGTCCCCTGGTCTGAGTGAGAACTACAGGGGGCATAGAGTGTTTTCAGGTCGGCCACCGGGCGGCCGAGCTGTTGCCAAACCTGCGTTGCCACCCAAGGAGCTAGGCTCTATTTGTCGCGGGCTGCTCCGCTCCTGGACATTCTGTCCGCGCCTACGTTGAGAATGCCGGGGATGTGCCGGGCCCTCAAGGAAAGGAGGTGAGTGATGGCCCATAGAAAGATCTCAGGCCGCCCTCCTGTGGAGCGAGGGAGATCTGGTTCCCCCCTTGTCTGTTCAGATAAGCCACCACAGTCGACGTGGTGTCCCTCCAGTTCCGCTCTGAAGTGCAGGAGAACGTTCCTCACTGCCTCCATCCCCAGGACATTGATGTGCCTGGGCGTCGGAGACCAGGTGCCGCCCGTCGAGCACTGGTCCAAGACCCCCCCCCCCAACCTAACAGGGAGGCATCTGTGAACAACTCCGTGTAATGGGGGACACAACCCAGCCGCACACCCTGGCTCAGAAGAACCGGGTCGGTCCAGAACTGGATATCCTTCCGTGCGGGCATTGGGGGCCTCAGCCATGTCCTCCTGTCGTGCGCCGGGTGCAATCTGAGACGGGAGTACCACCGAGGCGTCTCATGGGCAGTAGGCCAGCTGTACCACTGGTTGGGCCACTGCCATCAATCCGAGAAGCAATTGAATCTGATGGGACCGGACTTGCGTCCTTCAAGCACAGTCTGTTGACCACAAAGCCCAGCCTGAAGATGTAATCCAGCACCACCTCTGTGTGAGCCTGAGCCTCCTGATGGGAGGAGGCCAGGATGAGCCAATGGCTGGTTCCAATACAACGCAGCAGGTCCAGCGCCGCCTCCACGCACTTTCTCCAAGTGCCAGCGAACAGCCAAACGGGAGTCAGCAATATTCATTGCATCTCCTAGCCACGGAGAAGCGGTGGAACCTTCAGTGCTCCGAAACAATGGAAACCTGGAAGCAAGCATCCATGAGGTTTACAGAGTCAGTCAATCGCCCTGACTGACACACTTAACAGGTGTTGTGTGGTCAGCATGCGAAACGGCCTCTAGGCTATGCATCTGTAGAAGACATGCAGATCCAAAAAGAGCCGAATGCCGCCGCTTTTCTTGGCAATCAAGAAGTACGGGGAGTAGAAACCATTCTATGTCGGCCTTCCATGTAGATAAAGGCCAAAAGCGAAGCCCGTGGAGGGCAACGCACACACTCATAGAACTGCAGTTACTTTCTCTGTTCTCTCCGCTTGCACATCGTAGCAGGAGGGACGGGAGCCAGAAGCTTGGGCCTGCCCACTGTGTCCGTAGGTGGGGGGGGGATCGGAAGGGACGTACAAACGAGAACCGGTCATAACGCCGCACCCGCACAGTCTCCCCTAGGGAATGTGGAGATAGACAAGCATTCCGCCGAGATGCTGTCAAGCTCCGGGCAGAGGCCGAGCGCCCACAGACTTGCCCCTGCTCCTAATGCTGGAAGGGACGAGCAGGCGTCTGATGCCGCGGCGCTACACTAACCGTAAGAGGAGAGGATCTATAGACTGTAGACCAGACATGGGCAAACTACGGCCCGGAGGCCAGATGCGGCCCTCGGCCAGTTTTAATCAGGCCCCCCAAAACATTTTTGAAAATGGGTGGTCATCTTTGTATTGCTTTTTTTCTTGATTGATTCAGCTGTTGTGGTCTTACATTTCACAACAAATACACAAAATAATACATTGGTCTATTTTTATTTACATTTTTGTATATTTATTCATTTATTTTTAAAGAAATTTGCGTGTAACAATGACAATTTGTTGCACCAAGGACTGCAGTTCGGCCCTCCGACACTTATTTGGGTTTGAATACGGCCCTTGTGAAAAAAAGATTGCCCACCTCTGCTGTAGACTCTCCTCCAAAGCACGAGGGGAAGCGCGTCGATGCGCGACCCCTACAAGCCTGCACTCGCCCCTGCGTGCCGCGGGACAGCGCAAGAAGGCGTTTGGCATGTAACTCCAACAGCAATGGCAGCTGGGGGACCGTCCGCCGCCAGGACAGGTGGAGCGCGCGTCCCCTGTCGCTGCGCAGCACTGACCAGGGAGGGAGCGGAGACGTGATGGGAGCTCCGCTGCTCGTGCATGTGAGACCCTGTGAGAGGGAGCGCATCAGAGCGCGCCCTATACGGTCCTGCACTACACAAATCCGCGTCCTCAAGCAGAGCGAGGAGCGGGGAAAACCATCTACATAAAAAGATGAGTAACTGGAGATGATGCACAGAAGCCTGTCTTCTTCTCACATGCTTCCTAAGAGCAGATAGGAGCAGAACACGGCGCCCTGCTACCAGAGCAGCAGCGGTGGGTAAAGAACTGTCCTTACCATGGACAGCTATCTGAGCCGCTGGAAACTCCGCCTCACGACAGCGGCGGTGGTGAAGTACGTGGTTCTCACCTACGTCTTCTTCCCTGGGCGAGAGTGGGGGGTCACAGTCAACCTCTGCCCTTTCCTGACGCACTCATCCGCACCGCGACACTCAGCGGGGATGAGAGTGACAGGGCAGCTGGAGCCAGCATCGGAGCAATAGCACCAGCATGAACAGCAACAGAAACGCTACCAGTGCGTGTCTTTTGCATGGGGAGAAGTAACTCTAAATCATAACATAAAGAGCCTCTCCTCTCTCTTACAAGCTCCAGATGAAGAGGAAGCGCGCCGCTCCGGTCTCGCACTCCTGATCTGTGGGAGCCGGAGCCCGAGGAACAGAACGCCGCAGCCGCAAGAGCGTGTCTCGGGGAAGAGCGGCTCCTCCTCCTTCTGTCCCGAGCAGAAGAGCGAAGCAGTGGGAGAGCTGCTTTCTCAAGGTCCTAGAGGGAAGACAGACCCAGCCAGAGGTGTCTGCCACCCACCTGTGCCGCGCACATAGACCTACGCCCATGGAGAAAGCTTGTGACATGCGGAGGAAAACAGCCAGCGTGGTCCGCAGCTAACTAGGCCCTGCGCTAGTTGCTAGCTAATGCTACGGCCTGTGTAGCATTAGCATAGCAGCTGTACACAATACAGTCGTCAGCCTGTCTCGGGCTGGAGTCGAGGCTTACCGCCAGATCAGAGCTAGGAAGAGGGAAGCAGAGACAAACTGATCCCGTCCTGCGCTAGTAGCTAGCTAGTGCTATGACCTGTATAGCATTAGCATAGCAGCGATACACGACACCGCCGTCAGCCTGTCTCGGGCTGGAGTCGAGGCTTACCGCCGGGCCAGAGCGAGGAAGAAGGAAGCAGAGACAAACCTGATCCCGTCCTCGATGGATGGAGCCCCCGACTCGCTGCACCAGTCCAGCACACAGCGATACGGCCGGTATGCTAGCGCACGGTGTTGGCGCCAAGCAGCAGCCGCGGGAGAAGAGGAACGCCATGTCTTCTTCATAGGGGGACAATCCGGAGGGAAGGAGGCGCTGGAGCCTTGCTCGGCAAGGCTGCAGCACGGACCGGAGGCACCGTCTTCCCCTCGGACATCTCCGGGTCTGGACCGAGATGCTCCGGGAATTCGGGGCTCATGAAGCCACGGCGCTGCTCTCGCTTCTCCCTGGGAAGTGAGCGGCAGGCGGGGCAGTCTTATCCCTGTGTTGTGCTGCCAACAGAGGCAGAGGAAACAGACGTCGTGTCGGTCCTCGGGGAGAAGAGGGTCTCACATCTGCCGTACCCACGGTGCTCGACACCGGAGGGTGACAATCTTCGAGCTGGTAAATACGGCGAAACCAAATCTTGATTGTAGAGAGTAAATCGTTCTTAAAGAACATGTTAAGGATCTTCAAGTGCTGAGTGAAAAGAAGGGCGAGCGATAGTGGACAGGGCCTTATATACGGCCAGTGGGGGAACCACGTCCCCATGATTGGAGCGGTACATTGTTTGATCTTCAGGTGCGAGGCGCTGCCTCGAGTGTTAGCCAATAGCGAAGCCCGTAGAGGGCGTAGCACATACGACATAGAACTAACATTTGCTTTGTTGTAAAGTACTATTAGTGAGCTGTGTGTCAAAAGGTATCGTTCAAATGCAGCCCTTTGTGAAAAGGCAGACCATGGGTCATGGAAGTATCATCGTGGTCTCACATGTTTGCAGTAATATTACAAACATTTAGACACATCAAAGTTAAAGGGCCTGTACCTGATTTTTGCATCCTCAAAAATGTAAACAGAAATAATTCATTTTAAACTTCTTACTTCAGTCTACATGATTTGTTCACTTAGCTAATACATTCTGAGTTTCAGAATTGTTCATCATGATGAGTTTTAATGTTTTTTCACAGCGGTTAGCGGCGAGGTGAGTCTCCATGCTAACAACAGTTAGCCACAATGCTTAAAACAACAAACGTTAAAAATTGGACACAAACAGAATTTAATTAGACATAGACAGGACTTTGCGGACTAATTTCAACCTGAATAGATACATTAACAAGACATGCTAGGGGGAAATTGTTTTTAAATTTGTTTGTTGCAAAAAAATTGAGTATAGTCCCTTTAAGGTCTTTACAAAGCTAATTTCTCCGGGAATATAAGTTGTGTTGTAATAATGTTAGTGGGGTGAATATTAGAGTGTTTTAGTTTTCCGTAGGAGCCAAAAACACCATAAATAGGCCTACAGCAATCAAATAAATAAACATGTGGATATTACTTGTGTACTGAAGGATTTCTGAGAGCTAACAGAAACTACTTGTTGTAGCAGCATAAAAATCCATTGCACCACCATCATGCTTCATGCATTGCTTCTTCCATTTTAGCTGCTAAATGTAAATGTTATGGATGTTAGTGATTGTTACTGTTTATGTAGTGACCTGTAAAGGGATTGTACAGTCCAGTGTTATCTGTAGGCTCCATGTTTTATGTAAATGTGTTCTTACGAGTGCTGCTGAGTAAGACGATTTGTTCTTACCAGTGGCGGACCGTCAGGGCCTGCAAAGCCTTCTCTGCTGGCCTAAAATATCTGCTTTCCAAAACTTTTGGCGAACCCAGAGTGGATTTACATCCAAACGAGTGAGTGCAGAGGGAAACATAACTGCGCAAGAGAGGAGCCGATATGAGGAAATCTACGAGGACACTGGCAGTGTCACAGATGCCCCGGGACCAGAGGGGTCCAGCACAAGATCCGTGCGCACACCAGCTCCACGGTAAGATTCTGGACAATATCATTTTGATGTACAAGTAATTCAGACTATTGTTGAGTAAATATTTGTGTGTGTGTGTGTGTGTGTGTGTAAATACGTTTATTCTGACTATAGAAGTAATGATGCTTTGCTCTTTATCCGTGCCTGTGTAATAGAATAGTTTAATAGCCATCAGCTGGTTATTGACAAGTGAATATATTTAAAAGGTACACCAGTGAATGCCTAGGCAAGAAATGCACGACCCGCCACTGGTTCTTACAGACGGACATTTTCCATAAAGAACAAATTTTGTAAATGCAAAAAATGTTTGTAAGAAGCCCTTAAAAACATCTTTGTTCGTAAGAACGCGTCATAAATGAGGCCCATTGTTTTTTGCCATTACTGTAAAAAAATTTAATAAAAAATAAAAAGTTTTGGCTTTGTCAATATAGTGACATCCATAACCCTTCACTTTATCACAAAGACCTCTAGGCTTCATATATGCTGCGGCAGCCTAACATCTGTATAGAGAGAACCTATTAGTGGTAATTGTGGAGGTTGGACCGTGAGGGTGACCTCTGTGTGTCTGCACACACGTCACTGTCCATGTGTCGCCACGGAAACCACCACTGACAGCAGAGACGTCCTTCTTCAATCAATGTTCACCAATCATGATCAAGTCTGTGTGATGAGAAGGATTTAGGATCAAGAGCTGATGTTTGGCCCAAGTTCTGACTTTAGTTGAGGGTAACGTAGAGTATTACTTATATTCTCAGTAAAAAGACTAACAGACAGACAGACTGACACACAGACAGACAGATAGATAGACAGACAGACAGACGGACTGACAGACGGACTGACTGACAGACACAAACAGACAGACAGACAGCCAGATAGATAGACAGACACACAGACAGACTGACTGACAGACAGATAAACAGACTAACTGACAGACAGACTGACAAACAGACAGACAGACTGACTGACAGACACACAGACAGACGGACTGACAGACACACAGACGGACTGACAGACAGGCAGACACAGGGCTTAACCTGTGTGTTTGTGTGTCTTACATAAGCTGCACATGTGGAGTCACTGATTTACATGGTTGACCTAAAAGACACAACCATGAGACTCACAAGATTCATTATGAACGATAGAATCTTCACAAATATCACAAATAAATGTATGATAGTAGGGCTGGAAAATTGTGACTGTTTTTGTGAGAACTTTTCCACTCAAAGAAAGACAGATGTGCGTAGCGTGAATATAGAGTTCATAGTAATAATCATTTCATTCTGACAATAATCATAATTGAAAATGGGATTGTATTATTTATATTTAAGAAGAATTATGTTGTACAATGTCTGAACTTAGCATGTAATTGGTCTATTCTCTCAGGAAACTGCAGAACAACAGAAAATTGAATAAATGGTATGAGCATGACCCTGACCGCACAAAGCCACTTCAGAACCGAAACCAGAATGTTTGATCAGTTTAAAAGACTAAGTTTCTGTTTACATTCAGTAACTTTTCTGCCCATGCTCAGGGTCACAGCGCCACACTCTGGTCAGTTACAGACATTACATCGGCTTCAGGCTGCTTTACTGATTCATTACGCTGATAATCCCATTTGAGTCCAAATTTGCGATAAAGCAAATAAAGAGCTACTCACTGCTGATGCGCCTCTGCGTTTATTTGTTAGCATATTTGCAGGCAAACATTAAGAACAAATTCTTATTACAATGTTGGTCTGGTGTGCAAAACCAAGGAAGGCAAGAAGCAGACAAAACACACAGAACAATCATTAGTAAAACAAACAGAAATATAGAGAAATACATAAAAATGACCTTCAGTGAGCAAAACATTTACATGAGTCTTTAAAAATGTCCCTCACTTTACATTTAAAAACAGAAAGAGACATTTTAGAATCTAGTTTAAGAAAATTCTGAAACCAAATTCCAAACATTAGCTGCGGCACCGCTTCCCGCACTACCCAGGGAGCTTTGGTTTGCTACAGATGGATCGGGTTGTACGGCGCTCCATAGTACTCACGAAAAAAAAAAAAAATTATCTCGTAATTACGAGATAAGATCTCGTAATTACGAGATAACTTTCTCGTAATTACGAGATAATTTAAATGGCTTTTCCCACATTCTGTATACCACACGCTTTGTATAGGCTAAGCTAGTGACTTTATCCACAACGAGTAGTCTTTTCTGTGCTAGCTTGATGTTTCTAAATAGCTAAGATGTACTTGTGGATTTCGTTATGTTTAATTAAGTGCCTGTGGTCTTCACTGCGTCTGGTTTTCAATCTATTTGCCATAAAGGAGAGAAGTGCTGCAACAGACTTGCAACATACGGCATTTTTGCTGTACCCGCCCACTCTGGGTGATCCATGCGGAAGTGTAGCAAATGTGCAGCATTTCTCTTCTTTTGGCCAAATAAATTGAAAACTAGACGCTGGAGCCACAGAAAAACTGCCGCACATTTCTAAGGATGAGTGAGACTGACTGTCAACAGTCAAGAAGATCGAGTTTTATTTAAAAAACCTGCCGATTACCACTAGCTTCTTTCTGGTGGGTGAACAGCTCCACACACTGGCCTTCTTTAGAATACCTGCTAACTCTAGCCTGAGTCCACAGTCACGTTAACAGCTAGTTTCATACTTTTTGTCGACCGTAAACATTGCAGTGAAGACCACAGGCACTTAATTTAACATAACGAAATCCACAAGTACATCTTAGCTATTTAGAAACATCAAGCTCGCACAGAAAAGACTACTCGTTGTGGATAAAGTCACTAGCTTAGCCTATACAAAGCGTGTGGGATACAGAATGTGGGAAAAGCCATTTAAATTATCTCGTAATTACGAGAAAGTTATCTCGTAATTACGAGATCTTATCTCGAGATAAATATTTTTTTTTTTCGTGAGTACTATGGAGCGCCGTAGGGTTGAGAGAGTGGCTTGGATCTACTTGATGTACAAATGCCTACAGCGGAGACGGGGGCGCACTGAGCTAGGGGAGTTTCATCATTTGCTCCAGGAGCTGCCTGCGCCTGGATGAAGACCGCTTCCAGAGGTGACTGGATCACTCACCAGGACACAGGCGCGGTCCATCTGCCTACGCCGCGTCCGTAGGCACTTCACACTGCGGCTTGAACGCTCAAGACACAGGTTTACATTGATTTAACATTGAAAATGGAGGCAAAAACACAAACACGCTGTCCGGTCTGAATTCATCATTAGACAGCCCCATGTTTATGCACTTTTAAAAATGATCAGCATTTTAACTTTGTGTAAACAAGGCCTTAGACACTTATAGACCAATACAAAACACAGCCCACAACAAACATCAAAAATATATGATAAACACGTTTCACCTTTAAAAATGTTTTTAAGCATGCTACGAAAGCCAATATGTAAAATAACCAGGATTTTTGGTTGAAGCCACGTGGCGACGTTCTCTTTGGGTTTAATGAGTTTAGATTTCAGGATGTGTTTTGTTTAAATCTTTCTTTTTCTTTGTTCAGATTCTAAAGGTCGATCTATGTTACATTATATGTTGTGTTTGGATTGAAAATGACTTTGCACCAATAAGTCAGTGTATAATGATGTCCCTGCAGGTCTTCTTTGTTAATTATCCTGAGATGATTTTACAGATAAAATATAGGCCTAAGACAAAATCCAACTTTTAGGGGCAGTTATTGTGAGGAGTAAAGCGTGTCTTACCGTGAATACAAGAGACAAAGTCCAAATGAGAAGCACCAAACTTTGCATGTTGTCCTCCGCGTCAGAGCGCGCTTGAACCGAGCCTGGGCAAACAAACCCCGCTCCGGAGCGCTGACATCCTGCGGTCACTGCTGCTCCGTTATCCGTGTTTAAAGGGGAAAAGATCAGCACGTCCTCCGGTAACGACCGCTCTGATTATCGGTGTTTAACGGAGAAAAGAGCTGGAATGCGTCTGCACACAGGTGGATCCCAACTCTTATGAACCAACGTACGGACTGGAGAGGCTGCGTAAAGTGTGCGTAAAGTCTGACGCAGAGCAGACAGACCAACCCTTCAAAACAAAAGCGGAAGTTCTTTAAAACTTTTTTTTTTTTCATTTGATATTTCAGATTTTTTTTGCAACAAAAGAAAAAAAAGTGCAGTGGGCGTGGTTTACATGTGGACAACCTTTAGTCTGTCAAATACATTGTATTTGATAAAGTCAAAGTAAATATTAATTGTTCTAATTGTGTTCCCTTACCAAAAAGTAGTATACTTGTAGTATATAAAAATAAGTATACTTCAGTGCACTGAAGTGTACTTTTAATAAGTATACTTCAGTGCACTGAAGTGTACTTTTCAAAGTATACTTCTAGTATACTAGATTATGTAAACTATCAGTTTACTAAAAGTATACTACTTTATACTAAATTGGCCCATTTTTTAGTTTATAAAAGTATACTCAAAGTATACTTAAAGTGTACTTTTTGCTTAGTTTTTCAAGTTTATAGAAGTACACTGAAAGTGCACTTAAAGTATACATTAGAGTATACTTCTAATGGGCAAATAAATTCTTGAATAAGTATGCTTTCAGTTTACTACAAGTAAACTACTTTTAAAGTTTATAACAGTATACTTGTAGCATAAAGTGTACTCTGCATGAATCTGTGAGAAACTGGTCAACAAGCCCTTGTACCTTTAGAGTGACATATTTTAAAAATCAAAATTAGGTTCACATTTTTATATTACATTTATTTCACTTAGGCCAAAATTAATACAAAGTGTTACCAAGATAGATTGTCCATAAATCAGATGAAGAATGTATTAATATAGTTCATCTTCACATGGCTGTAGAAAAGTCCATTCAGGTCAAAGTTCTTAAAATTTTTTGTGTCCCATTCTGTACATGGCACAGATCCACATAGTCCGAGATTGAAAGTGCACACTGATGGTAGAGCTGGTCTTCCTGTACAGATCTCCTGAAACTATGGCAGGTCGGGACATAGCTCACCAGACTGAAAAATACAGAGAGAAAAGAAGACTTGTTAAAATCAAAGTGTGTGATATGAGTTCAGACTACAACATAACTTTGTACATTAACACTTTCAAGTGCACTGCAATGTGTAATTTGACATACAGTATATTAAAATTGAATTGAATTAAAATTGACACTTGAAAAAACATGTTGTAGTAACCCTGGATGAAAGAGGATTAAGTAGATACATTTTTGCAAGACATCAACAATGGCAGTGGCTCAGGCTCGTTTGAATTGATTAGTGAAGTTAAGAAGTAAGGTAAGGAGGTTACCAAATACTAAAGAGTTACTATATTAATTGAAAAACCTCTCATTCAGACAAATCTCTTGAATTAACACGTTTTCTTAGTCTAGACAAGTTCCTCTCAAAATAATTGGAAATATCATACCTGAACCACAGCAACAGCAGGTCGGTCAGTCGTCTCTCTGTTGCTGCAGAATCCGGGCAACTCGGAATTCCTTGTCTGTGATATAAAAAGAATAGATATAATTTATTTCTGTGCACTTTCTACCTATTTCTGTGCACTATAAGGCAGCTTATTAGTTGGATAGTGCACAGAAATAGGTAGAAAGTGCACAGTTATTAAGCTTTTGCTCACCTGCAAATTAGATCAAGCTAACTGAGGAGCAAAAGCCTCACACACACTCGGACAAATTGCTAAATTTGGTATAATGCATATCACTTTATGAGAAATGTTACATAATAAACATGTGCAATAGCTTACGTATAGCACATGGATTTAATCCGTTTATACTTGCAATTTTGCAAAAAATTAGGCCCAAAGTGTAGAACAACATTATATTAATTATGTGTTTCACTTACATGTTAAGCTTTGGGACAGAAGCTTGTGTTGAGGTGGCTCATCTCAGTCTGGAACTCAGGGCTGTGGACACTTCAGTCTCATGAAGATTCTGCTGATGGATAAGAGATCTCTGTCAGTGTTTCAGAAGTAACTACTCTCAGGCAACAGCAAAAAAAGTGCTTTCCTAAAGCCTAGATTGTGGTTAGAAGACACATTTTAATTGCGTGTTGTATGTGTGTTACCTCTTGTTCATACTTAATGTGGATATGAAGGAAAAACTAAACAAGCGATCAGTTTGTACTGCAATGCTTAGTCCAGTTGTCTTTAAATCATTTGAAGTACTTAACTGTACGCAGCTAGTGCCATCATCGTCTTCTAACAACAATATGCGCATTATAATAAACTGCAATGTAAATAGATATACAGGGTTAGCAGTTCCTTACTTGTGACAAATGATATCCGATGTCATCAGGTCTAAAACTTCACTTCTTAAAAAGGACTGTCGACCGTCAGTCCGCTGGAGATTCTTCTGTGGGTAAAAAAATTAAGAAGTTAGTCAAAATACTGACAATAAATACAGAGAAAGCAGCTTTACAATAGTATAAAGAAAGGTGGGTAGAGTAGTCAAACCTAAGGTTACTTCCATATTATAGAATTAAAATACATATAAAGATTACATTTGTAAAAGATAAAAAGATAAACACAAATTAAAGAAAATAAAATATTCAATCAAATCATTTCATATTGCTTACATGTATTTATAACCAAAACTTTACTCAAGCAAAAGTATTGATACTACTAAGTATAAGACGGGATTATGACATCACATATCAATAGAATGCTCTGTTGTTAAACCAATGGAGATTTTAAATTAATAAATACCCAAAACAGCCTTAGTTACACAACACTTGAGTAACTGTAACTGTATTACCCAACTCTGAATATACATGGTGTGCTGCTTATGCACTTAAACAGAATGTTTTGCAGCCTATACATATACCTACTTGTTCTTGTGGCCTGCAATGTTGAGAAAATCCACACACTAAGGAATGCTGGAGATACTGTATTGTGATCTGATCTGAAATCACAAAAAAAAAAAAAATACAAATGTATATGATTTAAATGTACATAGGCTGCTTTAAGTAATTACACATGCTAAAATAGTCAATTTATGAATAAATAATAAACCTTCCAATGGATGGAGCAAACAAACACGTCATCAAAAATTAAGCAGTACACTGAACACACACACAACAAGTAGCTAACTATTTTTGACCTGTTTATCACTGGCTTAGACTTGTTTCAGTCCTGTTTTAGTCCTGCTTTAGCCCTGGCTTAGTCTTGTTTCAGTCCTGTTTTAGTCCTGCTTTAGCCCTGGCTTAGTCTTGTTTCAGTCCTGTTTTAGTCCTGCTTTAGCCCTGGCTTAGTCTTGTTTCAGTCCTGCTTTAGCCCTGGCTTAGTCTTGTTTCAGTCCTGGTTTAGTCCTGCTTTAGCACTGCTTAGTCTTGTTTCAGTCCTGGTTTAGTCCTGCTTTAGCACTGCTTAGTCTTGTTTTAGTCCTGGTTTAGTCTTGCTTTCCGATCTCCAGACCATTAGTAAAAGTATATCAATCAGCTAGTGGTGAATAAATTCCTGGTGGTTTTAAAGACATCGTTTTTGTTAGATTTGACTGCGGAGAATCCATTAATGTAAAACAACAGCAATGACTCAAAGCTACAAATAATCGTTATTTGCTCGAGTTAAATACCTGTGTTTTCTCCGAAGCCACCCTGCCTCAGGCAGGCTGCCTGTTCTCGCTTCTGCTCCCGCGGGCCGCACACCGCCTCTGCTCCGGGTCTCCTCCTCTCCGCGGCTTCAGCACGTCTACTCGCCGTGCGGCCGCCGAAGAGAGCCGTTCTCCAGGGCTCTGCTGTATTTTTAGACCGTATGTGTGCTCGGTCGGTCTTCTCGTTGTGTTCGCCATTACTACACGACACAAAGACAAATAAAAAAGCTAGTTTATTTACATTAGCGGACAACAGGAAGTCCAGAGTGGTAAAGGCGCATGGCATTGTGGGATATGAAGTTCGTTAGGCGCCCCGATCTGAGCTCGAGCCGGGACCGCGTCAAACCCACTGACAAAAACCCAGGTTCTGATTTAACGCTAGCAGACGAGACGTGATGAGACCGATGAGACGAGCGCGTACTGCGTCTAAGCGGCTTGCGGCATTTTAAGGCTATGAGGAAGTCCCGAAAAAAAAAAAAACTGTTAACTGTAGTTTTCCACTTAACGTTAGCTAGCACCTTGGACCGCCGTTTGTCTCAACCGTTCCAACTAACGGTAACGCTACATTAGTAGTCAGGCTGATTACATTACAAAATAACGTAATTTTTGGCCAACACAGCTATAAAAATCACTTTGTAAGTTAATTTACAGTAAATTTCGTGACATTGCTGGAACAACTTACCCTTAATTCAGCTACGCACCGACCGCCAGTCTTCTGTGCAGAAAAATTAAACGTTCTCCTCGGTTGCTACGTTGCTATGGCAACGCTAGCCGAAAGGCGGGAAGATTACGTGCAAACGTCACAAATTTCACGCACCGCACTCACAAGCCTGATAGATGCACTTTAGATAGACATAAATGTAGTAGTAAAAAATAATGATAATAAAAAATAATACAATTTTATATATATACTGTGTGTGTGTGTGTGTGTATGTGTATATATATATATATATATATATATATAATATATATATATATATATATTATATATATATATATATATATATATATATATATATATTTTTTTTTTGCTTTGTTTGTCTTGTTAAAAGAATATTAGAATTATATATACATTTATATTTATTTTTTTATTTTCTTTGTTATACCTACAGACACTTCCTAAATTATCAAAATTTAAAAAAAAAGCTTTTTTATAGCCTATTTATTGTAAATAGAATTTCTTATGCTATGTTTTTACAAATTAACGGTAATTTGAAAAATCGTAAAGCATGGGAGAACACAGTATAAAAAAGAAAAGCTTTGTTTTTAATATGCTATGCCCCAGAATTTTCTAAAACATTCAAACAAGTAAAGTTTTGGCTATGACAGACGTAACAGGGGAGGCGAGTTATGCTTGACCACAAAGTCTATAAGAAACTACAATGGTGAACATTAGTTTAGTTTAATGATGTACTTTACTCATCCTCTGTTGTTCTCCCATTAGATCTGTTTGAAACAGAACAACCAAAAGCTATACGTATTTAAGGATTTTCATCAGAGTAACAGCAAAGACATGCATGTCAGGGACTAAGCTAAAACTGTTTTTTTCAATAGTCTAATATATATTTGTACATAAAAATAATATAAGCACTGCTGTGTCCAATTATAACACTTCCAGTGAAAATAACAGCAATAAAAAAAGTACAACGTTAACGTGTTCGGTTAACCAATTATTGCCTGTGAAGAGCTCCAACTAACAGGTAAAGACATTTTTGAAAATGTGCATCCCAAGTGTACGAGCTTTCCATCTTTGATAGGATAGCTTATATGTGAATATATTCACATTATATAACATATAAGAAAAGAAGTAATAAAGAAGAAATAAATAAAACAATCCTATAAAAAATTATAGGCTATCAATAGACACACAGTGATGTTTGCTACATCATTATAATGAGAACTCTCATCAAATGACATAAAGTATAAAATAGTATACTCAAGTACACTAAGAGTTTACTTTATATTCTGTATATTTTCATTGGTCTTTTTTCTGAATACTTAGAATGTACTTTATTAAGTGCACTTACATTTACAGTATACTTTTAGTAAACTAAAAGTATACTGTAAATGTATTAGTTTAGAATAAGTATACTTGAAGTACACTTATATATACTACTTTTTGGTAAGGGTTAGGTTTCAATTGTCCTCAGTCTGTGGCTTAGCGCTGGCATGAACAGATGTTTAGTGTGTTGGCCGCTCTGAGCTCCAGAGCAAAGCACAAATGCAATGTTTTGTCTGATTCCAGTGAATTTAGTCAACCTTAATACACATCCACAGAACATGACAGTGCAAGTGCAAGTTCACAGGGAAAATATATGTTTTTCTTTCTTTTAGAAAAAAAAGGCATGCTTAATACAGTTATTAAATTATATCAATATATATGTAATATTCATGCTTTAAACAGACCAGGCTTCAATGAGTTTGTGTTTTTCCTTCACAACATTCTGTTTGTCGACCTAAAGTTATAATGTAATATAATAACAAATGTAAATGGAGCAGGATTAGTGTCCACGTGCAGTTACATTTTTGAGACTGCAACATAAATGTACTCAGTCTTTTCTCCCTGTTATAGCCTATATAATGTATTTACCCAACACTGTTTTACTGAGGAGGAGCTACGAATAAAATTATCATGAACCACGTGACCTGGATGTTTTAAAGTATGACATAATAACAACACAATAAAGACTATTTTTGGATATTCATGAGTTAACAGTTTTCTTTACTTTACGTTGAAACTCGACCATTATTCCGCAGTTCAACGTGGTTCTCATGAGAAATCCTCTTGTATGTTTTAAAGAAATAATTAGCTAGAAATGTTAATGTTTCCAAAAGCCCCTGGGATCAGTGTAGTCACAAACACAAACACAGACAAGCCCTTTAATGCGGTGTAAACACACTGGGTTGAATTTACACGTGAAGAAGAATTATTATAAAACAGTAAAAAACAAAAAACAAAGATCAGTCCCGCGGCTGAGGCTCCCCCTGGTGCCTGCTGGTCGCACTGCACACAGGCCTTTACCCACCAACTCTCACCTGGAGAAGCCAAACTGATCTGTCTCTGTGGTACAACTGCTGGTGCAGTTAGTCTGACATTTTCATCATTTGTGACATGTTCTCACGAACAAAATGGTCTGACTGGAAGAACAAATTCTAAGAGCACTCATAACATTAAAACATATCTTCTGTTTCAGATTTGTCTCTTGTACAGTTCAGAATGAGGCCCATGGTCTGTGGTCTTTACTTTGAACGACCGTCATCGACAAAAACATCAGGCCCTGTTCATGAAAGTGGTCTTGACACTGTGGATTAGAACACTCTTGAAAACCAAGATTATTTTATATACAATCATTTGTAACACATATATAAATACATAATCACAATCATATAGGAATTTAACTTTTTGACTGAATAATAGTCTATTAGAAATAAAATTCTGAAACAACTGATTTATTTGTTCTCACATGTGCTACTGACCAACAGTTTCTGCCCAAAATGTTTGTAAAAAGCCCTTAAGAACATGTCCTTATGTTTGACACAACTCTATACCTGTGGACAGTTCAGACTGCTGCTGAGACTCTGGTACAGCAGAACCCAACTTTTAACATTATGACAGTGATTGGCACAAGGTTCAAAAACAAAGTGTTATAAAACAATAATAAAAAATCTAAAAGATTCTGCATTTACACAGCTTAGCTGCCTGGAAAAATACAAAACAGCGGCAGAAACGTTCACACTTTTGCCCAAAACTAGAATAAGGAAACACATGAATCAGGATAATCAAAAATAAAAAAAATACAGAATAAAAAAGTGTAAAAATACATAACGGATCAAAAGAAGTCTAAAAGATTACGAGAAAACATGAAAAGCCAGACAAGAAGAAAGCACAGGATTTTGATCATGAACAAACAAACAACTCTGTCTGTATCGTTTGTGTTGCTTTAGTTTTTGAGACTTTAACTATTCTTTCATAGTTCTTATTAGAGAAATCCAGCCTCTCAGGAAGCTTCAAAAAGCTCCAAAACAAAGCACAAACGATTGACAGTGTTTGTGTGGATGTAGAAGTCTGAAGTGAAACTCTCCTTCTCTTTGATTTGAGATGAGTGTGATTGACGGGAGAATGAATCAATCAGAGAAACGTATTAACTGCTCTAGTCCTATGAATCAAAAAGTGAAAAAATAATAATAAATATTTGAGAGGACATCCTCCACAAAGGTTCTAGATTCAGAATGTTATGTCATGAGTCCAATAGTTGGGCAAGAGGCATTTTTTCTTATTAACGAGTATGTAAAACCTGGTACATTTTGAAGTTGACAAGACAATGAACCATTCACAGCAAAATCAATCTTCATTTTAGCTGCCAAACACCAGATTCAGGTATGACAGGCCTGTAGAACACAGGACAATGGAAACAGTGTCATGTGAGTGTCGGTTCTATTTCTGCTCCCACAGTTCAGCTTAACCCTCGTGTCATATATGAGCCTTTTTACTCCACTTTTATGACGACTGTAAAATATAGAAAATATGTATTATTCCTTTTTTAGCTTAAATCTGTGAATCCACTTCTGTTCTGACTAAAAATACCAAATTTGAAAAAAGTATTCAGTGTTTTATTATTTGTACAGATCAGATTCTTAGAGGTGAAAATGTGACACAAATGTGAATCTAAACTGGATTTGTTCGGACATTTATTACAGCCTAACTTTGACTTCGATGATTTTGTCATTTTTGTGCAGAAGCAGGTTGTAGTTTTTCTCCCTTTTGTTCTGTTGGAGCCATTTTGTCCCATTGACTTCATTAAAACACATTGTTATTATTAGATACTCTATACAAGTGTGATTTCCAGAGGAGCTGAAATGTGTCAAAAAAAAAAAAAAAAGGCTCTAACAGAACATAAGGACCTTGTAAATGACATGACTCTGGGCTCAGCGAAACTGTGAATGGATTTTTTGAAAATATGGATCAATTTAAGGTTTGTTACAAGAAATCAGTGAAATAGTAGCAATAGTGGACACAAATGAGAAAAAGTGGAGAAAAAAGGGCCAAAACAAAAAACACATGAGTATTCACCAAAACACATTGTGTCATTTAAGAGCATGCAAAGTCATGTCAGGTCATGGACACAACAGAAAAGAAAAGTCAGTTGTGGGAACATACATGTTGTGGTATACATGTTGTGGTATACATGTTGTGGTATACATGTTGTGGTACACATGTTGTGGTATACATGTTGTGGTATACATGTTGTGGTATACATGTTGTGGTACACATGTTGTGGTATACATGTTGTGGTATACATGTTGTGGTATACATGTTGTGGTATACATGTTGTGGTACACATGTTGTGGTACACATGTTGTGGTATACATGTTGTGGTATACATGTTGTGGTATACATGTTGTGGTATACATGTTGTGGTACACATGTTGTGGTACACATGTTGTGGTATACATGTTGTGGTATACATGTTGTGGTATACATGTTGTGGTATACATGTGAACAGAACGGATTGAGACAGGCTGTGGTTAGGATTGTGTTTGTCTGGTTCTGGAGCTTTCTATATTCAGACAGAATGTAGGTGGAGCTCCATGTGTCAGTGAGATTTCTTCAGGATCCTGTGTAGTTCAGGAGACATGAAGTATGGTCTCTCCAGGCTCCCATCATTCCTCTCCAGGTCGTCACCTGACACGAGCAGAGGAGACAAGATTACAGGAGTGTACACTCAACACAGTCATTGGGGGTATTCCATGAAGCGAGCTAAAGCCAAAGCCTGGCTTATTTGGCCAATCTAGGCTTATGAAATCTCCATTTCCGTTCCACTAACGAGGCTAACCAGAGGTGACGCTGAGTTGCCGCAGTAACAAGTGCGCAGACATAAACCTGGTCGGGACCAGGCTAACAGCCAAGATTATTTTAGCTTTGTCTCAAAAAACGTCTAAAAAGCACTTAAATCACATGTTTATCCTCACACACTTCCACAACTGTGTGAAATCTCCCTGTCTGTCCTAACACAACTTATAAAGTCACTTTTTATTCACTTTATTTACTTGGCATTGGCACTAAAGAGCCGCTTTCGCTGTTTCTTTTCTTTTTCTTTTTTTCTTTTTTTGAGCCGCTCTCACTGTGGAAAGACACGTTTGTAAGAGCAAACGTCACATTGGCAGCACAAAGAGCCACGTATTTAACTGGAAAATTAATGTGCATCTAAACTACAAAAGATTTAGCACAGACATGCAGCTATTTCTCTAAAGGATGAAGCAATGAAAGCATGACTAGTGTGAGAGCCGTGGAGTCGTGCTGCTGCTTTTACGCACAGAAGCACTTCATCGCACCTCTCTCCCTCGTCTCTCCTCACACTCATCCTCTGCTCTGATTGGTCAGTTCTGGTTGTGAAGAGTTACGCTACAACTTTGTGATAACTTTACGCAGCGGGACTAGTTCCACATGCGGAGTGGAAAACCGCACATTGCATTAGAAAACGATGAGTCTACTCACAAATACGATGATAAATCCTCTGGATCTCCTTCGCATAAACTGTCGTCTTTCTCCGGGCGGTGAGCAGGAGGGGAGGGCTGCTTCTCGCTCCCCGCATCAGAATAAACCAGTATAAACTGAAAACTTTTGCGTTGCAAATCAAACTAGAGTCCGTGTGCACTTTGGCTCCTTTCGTGTTTCTGTAGATCATGTAAAATAAGCGTTTTTCTCTCTCATTCTCAGTGATGTCTTTGCTCCATTGATCTGGCCTCGTCACATTCAGCGGGAGCGCGCTCAAAGCCCAGATTAATCTTCAAGCTTGAATTAGCGTTGTTCAGACCCAGGCTTATTTCTTTCATGGAACCACTTGAGGCTTAAGTTGGAGATGAAGCTAGTTTCAGCTCAGGATTTTAGGATAAGCCTAGACTTGTTAAGCCACTTTCATGGAATACCCCCATTGTCTTGTGTTGAATGTTATTCTGTTTCCATCACAGCAGCAGGCAGCACAAGTGTTTCTCCTGATATTACAACTGGTGCATATGGAAACAAACACACACCATCACTCAAACATTTATGTGTTCACCATGAGCACAGTATCCATCTGGAACTTTACTCGCTGAAAGTGTTAAGGAAAAAGTGGGACGTTTAATGAAATACATCAAGCTGACTTGGAGTGCAGCCGACCTTATTTATGCTTAACCAATCACAGCAATGAATATTAATGTCCATCCAATGTCTCACACACACATCTGTATTTCTGCTAAAACAGAATGAAAGCAGATACACGTACAGCCACACAGGAGCTGCCATCTTTGTTATGTTTGATTTAGCAACCAACCCCTGAACCCCCCCCCCCCCCCCACCCCCCCGTGACAATGTGATTGGGCCGTTAACCCGCTGTGTCAGACTCCTAACCAATCAGGCTGCTGGAAGGCCAGATGGATTATGTCGAGTTAGTGAATTATTAATTATTATGAATATCACAAGATAATCTATCTGACTGTCCTGTTTGTTTGTCCAGAAGTGAAGAGAAACAGATCCAGATCCACGTCCAACTGGATCAAAGACAAAAGGAATATCATGCTAATGTTCTGCTGCTCCGGTGAGCTGCCCAGTGATCTGTGCTGCCAGTGCTGCCTGTGCACCAACACGATAGTGTTGCATTTGATTGGTCAGTAACAGGACTGATTAGTACTTGTAGCATTACAGCAGTGATGATCTGTAATTTTTGTAATTATGGAGCTCAACAGTGTTTGATTGCCCTGGTTCTGGAAGTAATTTGTCTCATTGTAAAAGTGCCAGAGGTTTTTTTTTATTTCAATATTAAGAGTTTAAAGGGACATATATGCAAACTCAACTTTTCTTTATTTTAGTTTTTAATCCTATTCTAGAATTGCCTCCTCATTAAAAACAGACAAAGTTTTGTTTGTGAGACATCTTTCAATCTTTCAAAAACACTGTTCTGAGTGTGTCTGATCTGTGAAAGGGTTAGGGTTATTGACTCATTTTGAGTTTGGAACCCAAACACTACTAGTATTAGTATTAGTCAAGAACCCCCCCCCACATTGTAAAAGTTAGCGCGAAAAATATATAATCATCAAATTAAGCACGGACATCGCGGGAACAGCACGGTGTTTTTCAGACTTAAACATAGTTTAAAATAGATCCACAAAGAGAGATTTGGCCTGTATCATCAATAACTGTAAAAAAGTAGAAAGTCTCCTCATCGGTGTGTGTCTGGTTCCTGTCAGCAGCAGCAGCGCTGTGAAGCAGGAGAAAGGGGGCGGAGTCTGAGCGAATCAATTTCAGTCAAAACTCATATCGTTCAAACAAAAAAAATCCAAGGTAATACACATAATGAAAGGTAAAGCTGAACTAAAAGAATATAAACTAACAATAATAAATAATACAAATCAAACTTTGTAATTTGCCTTGTTTGAATTCTAAATTGAAACAATAATGTAAATAATTTAAAAATCTTGTCTCGTCTCGGTCTCGTGGCTCGTCTGGTCCGTCCCTGTGTGTTGTGTGTGTGTGTGTTACTCACAGAAGCAGAGAAACAGCGTGTCCACACACATGGCATAGACACTGAAGAAAGCATGAGCGATGAGATACGCCCCCAGCACCACCGTCTGTGCAAACACAGGGAACGTCAGGAGAATGGAACACACACACACACACCTACACGATAACAGGGCTGACCAGCAGGGGGAGCCAGCAGTAGTTCAACTGTGGGACTTCTTCTCGGAGCAGAGGAAGCTTTTTGGTGAAGAAGAGGAACGCCACTGCACCTGGAATCACAAACCATATCTGAGAAACAGCCCAAAATGACAGCCAATATATGTAGCACAGGAAGTATGGTTTTTTGTTTGTTTTGTTTTTTGGCTTCACTGTTTCTTTTGACTTGTATTGTTAAAGTGAAAGTGTATTTCCATGAACCTAGGCTATGCAGTTTCCCCTCCTGTTTACATGTAAGAGAGTAAACCGATGGCCCTGGACAGACCAGTCCTGCTGCGTCAGGTATGATCCAGGCTGTATTATGTTGAGGTGCTTAAATACTGTTAATATTGTTTATTCCTCATTCTTTCCGTTCCAGTCCTGTTCTCATTTTGACTTTCCTTCTCTGCCAGGGTATTTGAAATTGCTTGTTTTCATTACATTTTAGCGTTTGATGAGAAACTTTTGAGAAAACGTCCTTTTTCCAAAACAAACGCCAGTGTTGTTTTCCTCTGTTCTGTTTTTTGGTGAAAGAATATGAAATACTATCATGAAAAAATGCTTTTAGGATTAAAAAAGTGCTATGCTTTCTTTTCGTCTGGAACACAGCTATTGTTGGTTTAAAGTTGCAAAAGACACTCGTCCTCATCGTTTTAATCATGTAAACCTCCTGTTTTTATCCTAAAGACATTATTTCATTGTAGTGGCTCAGATTCTTTCACCAAAAAGTAGAACAGAGGAAAATAACACTGACACGAGGTTTGTTTTAGAAAAAGGACTGAAATCTAATGAAAACAAGGGATTGCAAATGTCTATGAAAGAGAACAGATTAACTCTTTCCCTGCCAATGACAAAAATTTCCGTCATAAGCTTTTTTTTTTTTAAGGACTCTCTGATACACGTGTTCAATTCATCAGCATTAAAATAGCATGATGCAGTTTCATTGATTCACCACCAGACGGCAGTATCGCATAAGCACAAGAGGCAGAGGAAAGCCCAGGACCGGAAAATGCACGTCTTTTCTGTTTACATTATGCAGCGCAGTCGCCTGTGTTTAGTGATCATCCGCCTCTAAAGGATCGGCTTTCTGTTCAAATGGATTGCAGGCAACACATCTTGGACTAAAAACATAGTTGAGTAAGTTTAGAGCAGATATTTGATCTTTAAAATGAAGAAAAGACGATCCTACAGGACTAGAACTCTGAGGAGAACGACACATGCAGCGAGTCTCAAGAGAAAAACAAACGTCCTCTTCTGTGAGCGATCCATAAGTGTCAGAGTGAGTAAAACTACTGTATTTCTTCATGTTTTAAGGGTTAAATATAATCGTTGCCTTGTGAAAGCGTCTGAATCTATAGAATCTGCATCAGAAAGTAGAAAAAGTACTGTATCATGGAAACACTGGTCACTTCTGTATCACAGCGTTTGTTGGTTTGAAGATGAAAAAGACACTCGACCTCATTGTTTTAATCACGTGAAGCTTGTATTTTATCTTATAAAGACATTATTTCATTGTACTGGCTCATATTCTTTCACCAAAAAGTAGAACAGACAAAAATAACACTGACATGAAGTTTGATTTAGAAAAAGGCTGTTATCTCAAAAGTTTCTGGTCAAACGCTGAAATCTAATGAAAACAAGGAATTTCAAATGTCTATAAAAAGAGAACGGAATAATTAGAATAACATTTATTTTTTTAAATGAATGTAGACACTTGTAGGTCTCATTTGATGTGCAACATGTCATGATTCCAGTTGCACAAGTTTTTTTTGTGGACTGTGAATATTGCTTAAAATGAGCAAAAAGTCCTGGCAGGGAAGGAGGGTCAGAGTCAGAATAGGGCTGGCAGTGAAAGAGTTAATATACAATAACAATTCTTGATTTTTAATGATAGTAGACACTTATATGTCCATCTTTATTTTTTCTTGTAATAAGACAGTTGTAATAAGCTAGGTGCTCATTTCCGCCTTTGTCTGACGAAGTCCTGCCGCCGAAACTGTCAGGTAAATGAGCACCTGCCTTATTACAACTGTCTTATTACAAGAAAAATAAAGATAAACTAAGAAGAAGACAGTATGAATTTTCCAAATATGACTTGTATGTCCACTTTGGTTGTACATGTCATGATTCCAGTCGCACAAAGTTTTTATTGTGAAGCTGTAAATATTGTTTTTTTTAATTGCTGACACTGTGAGAGTTCAGTCACTCAGTTCAATAGGACATCCAGTTATGACTGAACACTAATAACCCTTAGAGATCTTACCTACTGCTGTGGCGATGAGCACTTTTCCCAGGAAGAGCAGAACATCAGTGAGACGGTCCACCACAGTCACCCTGCGCACACACATACACCGTACATATACATACACATACACATGTACATACAGCACACAGAGCAGAGCAGAGCAGCAGAACTCACCTGACCACGTTTCTCATCAGGAGGAAGAAAGCATCACGTGCAGATGTACAGAAGTTCTTTCCATACAGCGCCACCTGGAGGAAGAAGAAGAACAAGGGACCTGAGCAAAAAGATGATATAAGCAGTATGTTCCACTTTTGTCTAGTGTAGCAGAGACTGGAGAAGTGACCTAACCCTAACCCCTTATTTATTCTAGGAGTCTGTGCTCATTTCCCTTATGAGCTAAGTCATTCAAATCAGACGACAATCAGAGTAATAGGCCTCTGTTCAGTTTGAGCCTAAATACATAAAATAAACACAATGTTGATTTGGTATAGACTGCTTTTCAGTTGTGTTTGGTTTCATTTATGTATACAGTATATGTGTGTATTTTATGTTTGATATAAAAATGTTTTAAATTACGCTAATTTTCAAAACCTTACAAGAATTCATTCAATGAAACATTCTTTTAAAGGAGACCTGGTGTGGATTTTCTGTATATTTAGGAAACTGAGGCATATGCAGACCTTGTTCATCATAAAACACAAAATGACCTAAAACAGCTTAGAAATAGAAACAGCCCAACAACCCACTGACTCCTTGTTCTAAATTCTAGACACAAGCAGAGAAGAAGAAAGAGAAACCAGCTGAGGTGGGTCAGGCATCTCTTTCAGAAGCCTCTGGGATGAATCCCTGGTAAGGTGTTTGAGGCATGTTCCACCAGGAGGAGACCCTGGCAAAGGCGCAGGTCATGTTGGAGGGAAAATAGGCCTCATTCATGAAAGATTCATACAAACTGTGGCTAACTTCCACTTTAAGAAGCTGCTGAAAAAACTCTATTCACGACGCAGGGAGCCAAATTAACATCCTTTACGCCAAATTCACCGAACTCCGGCTACAAATTGGTTATTTGCATAAAAAAGCTTCTTCCTTATATGGCAAATATGGGCTGCAGGACCTCACAGGCTGTAAGAGAAGCCAAAACAAAGAGGAAATGAGAGGAAGTGCCACAGCGCGTCTCTCAACCTTCGCTGATTAAAAACTCACATGAACACACTCAGAGGAAACATGTTCAAGTCACAGATGTATTGAAATAACACTGGGATTTTGCTGTTTATATACACAACTGAAGAGTTTTTTGTTTCTAAAATTATTTTATATATAATAATTTCTAAAAAAAAATAAAAATAAATAATACATGACCTACAATCCAGCAGGAATTACAGTTTTTGACTGAGTTATATACTGTAAAAATTAAAATTCTGAAACAGCAGGTTTTTTGTGTTCTCAGGATTTGTTCTTACAGACCATCATTTTCTGTTCAAATTTTGTAAATGCCAAAAATGTTCATAAGGTGCTCTTAAGAACAAATTTGTTGTAAGAATGTGTCATGAATGAGGCCCTATGTCTCTAGACTGGCCTGGGAACGCCTTGGCATCCCCCCAGAGGAGCTGGAGGTAGTGTGTGTGGACAGGGAAGTCTTGGTGTCCTTGCTCAGACTGCTGCCTCCGCGATCCAACTCCGGATAAAGCAGAAGAAAATGGATGAATTTAAAAATGTTTGACCACTAGGGGATTAACTGCAGGACTATACAACCCCCTTACCCCAAACATACAAGAATCAATTTAAATACAACTTTGGATAAACTAATGATGTCAGAACACTTCAGTAGTATAGACTTTATATATTATGTCCACTTTAAAACTTTAAACTATTCCAGGTTTCTCCAGTTAAAGATGCACTTTGTTAGTTTATATAAAACACAATTATCACTATTGGCTATGTCACCTCCAGAGAGTTACTCTGTGCACCTTTAAGTGATCAAGCCCTCCCTTTTCTCTTGGAAAACATGAATTTAAATTTATAGTCCATAACTCTTTTCCTCAAAGTCAACATATGGGAACAGTAGAGTTCCATTCTAAACCTGCAGCTGCAAGTGAGCTAAGCTTTGAATCAGCTCCAATCAAAAACACAACCAGACAATTTATATTCATCGTACAGATAAAATCTAACTTTATACAGAAGCAGCATCAGCAGTGTGAGTGCAAATGAGTATGAATGTGTACTGCTGACAATGACAATAAATCTTGAATTGAATTGAATTGCTGTGATACACCTCCTTGTCTTGACTCACTGTATTTTAGTTTTTGATTTTGCTCAAGTCTTTTATATTTTTTAGCTGGGAAGTGGATAATTGTTTCCAGTTAGCTTTTGATCATGTATACTGTGATACCAGCGTTTATGATGCTTTTATATGCCCCCATGTAAAAAGACAAAACAAAAGCAAAAACAATGAATAGTTTGTTCTCACCATGATGTAAGCGTTGTTGTTCATGTAGCGAATGAACCTGTCCAGACACCAGAAGCAGCAGCTCAGACAGCACAGCACGAAGCGAGATACAGAATTGTTTAGCCCTGGACAGGAACACATGCAACTGTTACTTCTGATGCACACACACACTTCTGATGGAAACACTGGTCACTTCTGTTAAACACTGGTGACTTCTGATAGACACACTGGTCACTTCTGGTTAAACACTGGTCACTTCTGATGGAAACACTGGTCACTTCTGATGGACACACTGGTCACTTCTGTTAAACACTGGTCACTTCTGTTAAACACTGGTCACTTCTGTTAAACCACTGGTCACTTCTGATGGAAACACTGGTCACTTCTGATGGAACACTGGTCACTTCTGATAGAAACACTGGTCACTTCTGTTAAACCTGGTCACTTCTGTTAAACACTGGTCACTTCTGATAAACACTGGTCACTTCTGTTAAACACTGGGTCACTTCTGTTAAACACTGGTCACTTCTGTTAAACACTGGTCACTTCTGTTAAACACTGGTCACTTCTGATGGAAACACTGGTCCTCTGTTACACTGTCCTTCTGTTTAAACACTGGTCACTTCTGTTAAACACTGGTCACTTCTGTTAAACACTGGTCACTTCTGTTAAACACTGGTCACTTCTGTTAACACTGGTCACTTCTGTTAAAACACTGGTCACCGTTCTGTTTAAACACTGGTCACTTCTGTTAAACTGGTCACTGGGTCACTTCTGTTAAACACTGGTCACTTCTGATGGAAACACTGGTCACTTCTGTTAAACACTGGTCACTTCTGTTAAACACTGGTCACTTCTGTTAAACACTGGTCACTTCTGTTAAACACTGGTCACTTCTGTTAAACACTGGTCACTTCTGATGGAAACACTGGTCACTTCTGTTAAACACTGGTCACTTCTGTTAAACACTTGTCACTTCTGTTAAACACTGGTCACTCCTGTTAAACACTGGTCACTTCTGTTAAACACTGGTCACTTCTGTTAAACACTGGTCACTTCTGTTACACTGGTCACTTCTGTTAAACACTGATCACTTCTGATAGAAACACTGGTCACTTCTGTTAAACACTGGTGACTTCTGTTAAACACTGGTCACTTCTGTTAAACACTGGTCACTTCTGTTAAACACTAGTCACTTCTGTCACTTCTGTTAAACACTGGTCACTTCTGTTAAACACTGGTCACTTCTGTTAAACACTGTCACTTCTGTTAAACACTGGTCACTTCTATTAAAACTGATCACTTCTGGAAACACTGGTCACTTCTGTTAAACACTGGTCACTTCTGATAGAAACACTGGTCACTTCTGTTAAACACTGGTCACTTCTGTTAAACACTGGTCACTTCTGTTAAACACTGGTCACTTCTGTAAACACTGGTCACTTCTGATGGAAACACTGGTCACTTCTGATGGAGGTAGCCACTACTGCAACTATTTAGAGTCCTGAACAGCTGATCACGAGACTGTAACAGGCTGCAATGGTTAGAACAGTGTTTGCACAGATAACCAGCATAAGCAGGATGAATAAAGCTAGAGGCGTAACGGGCAGATACCTGCTGTTGCTCAATACGCTTCCACTTCAACCTAATCTGTTTTATTTTTACACCGCAGAGACCCTTGCTTAAAATTTGTTCTAGAGTGCGTTGCTTAAGTTTTTCTGTGTGAATGCTCCAGTAAAAGCAGCATTTATTAGTTGTAAAGCAGTCTTTAAACATCTAATTAAACGTTTTTGTAGTGCATTATAACGGTGTTTCCTGCTTAATAGGCCTCCACAACAAAACTCCAACTCTGAGTTTAAAACTCGTAATTTTGACTTTTTGTGGGCCTTTTTTCTTTTTTCACTGGCGGAAACAGGCTTCTATACTTCTGATATAAACTTGTATAAAACCTCTAAAAAAACAACAAACCAGAAACATATGTGCAACTAATGAAAACACTGGCCACTTCTGATAGGACACAACACTGGTCACTTTCAGTGGAAACACTGGACACTTCTAATATAAACTTATGATAGACACACTAATCATATAATACTATATAATGTATTATATTTAATTTTTTGTGTTCCAGTGAACCTGCAACCTTTTCAGTTGACCTTCTATGTGGACAAAAGGTCAGTAAAAAATAGAATATGCACCTTTGAGCTTGGCCTCCACATACTCCAGCAGAATCCGCACCAGCTGCACCACTGACAGGACCAAAGAACCAAAGGCCAGAGAGCCACAGTGGAACCTGCACACACATCACACTGAACATCACACTGAACATCATGTGAACATCACTGAACATCACACTGAACATCACACATCACACTGAACATCACAGTGAACATCACAGTGAACATCACACTGAACATCACACTGAACATCACACTGAACATCACACTGAACATCACTGAACATCACACTGAACATCACAGTGACAACATCATGACACACACTGAACATCACACTGAACATCACACTGAACATCACACTGAACATCACATGAACATCACACTGAACATCACAGTGAACATCACATGAACATCACACTGAACATCACACTGAACATCACACTGAACATCACACTGAACATCACACTGAACATCACTAACTAACATCACACTGAACATCACACTGAACATCACACTGAACATCACACTGAACATCACACTGAACATCACTGTGAACATCACTGTGAACATCACACTGAACATCACACTGAACATCACAGTGAACATCACACTGAACATCACAGTGAACATCACAGTGAACATCACACTGAACATCACACTGAACATCACACTGAACATCACACTGAAACATCACTGAACATCACTGAACATCACACTGAACATCACACTGAACATCACACTGAACATCACCGACATCACACTGAACATCACACTGAACATACAGTGAACATCACACTGAACATCACAGTGAACATCACACTGAACATCACACTGAACATCACACTGAACATCACACTGAACATCACACTGAACATCACACTGAACATCACACTGAACATCACACTGAACATCACACTGAACATCACACTGAACATCACACTGAACATCACAGTGAACATCACACTGAACATCACAGAACATCACACTGAACATCACACTGAACATCACACTGGAACATCACACTGAACATCACACTGAACATCACTGAACATCACACTGAACATCACACTGAAATCACACTGAACATCACACTGAACATCACACTGAACATCACTGTGAACATCACTGTAACATCACACTGAACATCACACTGAACATCACAGTGAACATCTTTTGAATCTGATAGGTTGGCTGCTCTTTTGCTGTCTCTCTGGTGGCACTGAGCACTTTTTGAAAATTTTTTATTTTTTAGCTCAGTTTTTGGCAAAAAACTTCGGACTTCAACCAACTGAGACGTGTGGCCTCTGATGTTCACAAACATGAGATAAGTACTGTCAGATTTGTGAAAAGAAGACATCTGTTTTTCTCGTAACCATGAAACCATGCAAAAGCTAATGCTACCTACGCTAGCTGTGGACTGTGAGACTTTCAGAAGCAGCAGAGGACGTTGCAGTGAGGATGGTTTGATTCTTGGGGTTCTTTCATCCACCCTGTGATGCTCAACAGACACAAAGAAATATTTTGAGGGGATGACCTTAATCACCGACTGAAACAACAGAAGTTTCATCTGATCCACTTGGACCTGTGTCATCTGTTCAACTGCACCTGCTCCTCCAGCTAAGCCCTGACCGAGCCAACCACATCTTGGAGATGGTCCGTGAGTGCTGTTCAGTGGACCAAGCTCCAAACCTGGGTGACAGAGCCTTCTCCATCGCTGCCCCACCCTCTGGGACAGAGACTGCACCGACCTCACCACTTTTAGGAAAAATGTCAAGACTCATCTTTTAAATCTGTTTGTAATGTTTGATTAATGCTGTAATTACTCACTGTTTTTATGTATTGTACCTTTGTTTAACTGCCTTTGTCTGTGAAGCGTCTTTGAGTGTCTAGAAAAGCGCTATATAAATAAAATGTATTATTATTATTATTATTATAACATCACACTGAACATCACAGTGAACATCACACTGAACATCACACTGAACATCACAGTGAACATCACACTGAAACATCACTGAACATCACACTGAACATCACACTGAACATCACACTGAACATCACAGTGAACATCACACTGAACATCACACTGAACATCACTGAACATCACACTGAACATCACACTGAACATCACAGTGACCATCATGGTACTGCAGAGGCGTGTTCTCTTACATACCTGAGCGCTCTGCTGAAGGAGGAGGAATACAGGGGACATGGAGGGATGTCCTGGTACATACCTTAGTGTTCTGGTTAAGGAGGAGTACAGGGACATGGAGGGATGTCCTGGGTACATACCTTAGTGTTCTGGTTAAGGAGGAGTACAGGGACATGGAGGGATGTTCTGGGTACATACCTTAGTGTTCTGGTTAAGGAGGATACAGGGACATGGAGGGATGTTCTGGGTACATACCTTAGTGTTCTGGTTAAGGAGGAGTACAGGGGACATGGAGGGATGTCCTGGGGCTTCCTCCGGGCCCAGTAGTATGAAGCAAAAGCCCCAGCTAAAGTGCATTGCTCCAGAGCCAGGCTGAAGTTGAGCAGCCAGAGGAACACCAGCAGGTTGGCCAGCTGCAGCAGGAACAAGTGTCTGTGGAACACGGTTTCTCCTCCGTAAAAGGCAAACAGGCACTGAGCTCCAGCACACGAGGGGGCACTGTGGACCTCTGAGCTGCTAAACGTCTGAACAAAACAACAGAGTCAGGACTTTCAAATGGATGAGGTTATTTTCCTCCAGGTAAAAGCTGACCTCTGGGCTGCAGGTGCTGTTGGCATGTGGACAGCTCTGGTCTGGAGACATGACTTTGTACACAGCCTCACCTGAAGAGGACAAGTGTCTGCAGCCGGAGCTCAGAAAAACATATATATTTGATTTCTATCTATCTATCTATATACCAAGGCTGTGTCCCATGTACATGGGGTAGCCTAGACAGGGCACCCTTCTCTTTCCCCCCTCCCTCTGGTCCCATGATCTGAGTGTATGAGTGTGTGTGTGACTTGTGTGTTTTGTGTATGTTTGTGTTGTACAGCCTTTTTATTATGTCATTGTTCCAGAATCCTGTTTAGTCTTTGTTTATTATTTGCTACCTCGGCTAAGGAGACCACACTCGCCCCGGCATCCATCCACCCGCCCGCCCATGAGCAAGAGAACTCAAAAAGGCAGCGAGAGAACCCAAACGAAAGCCACCAGGGACACGTCTGAGGAGCCACAAGGGACGACCACCAGACCCAGAGAGCGACCCGGACCACCATCCACCCCCAGGACTCCCTCCCAGCCATACCACAGGGCAAACTGCACGTGCCCCCCAGGGCCGGCCCCCCTCAGGCACCCCTCCCCTCTCTGATTATATTTATTTATTTTCCTTCGCTCCGAAATTGTTTCAGTCCCTATACTTATCCTGTCTTGTGTGCTGTGTGTTTGCTGCTACGTTGTGTCTAAGTTGCATTAAAAGAAGGCAGACATTGTCCTGCCAGCCTGAGTGGGAGTTTGACTTTCCCTGATTCTAAAATGATGCATTAAAACAATCTAAAACAATCTGGGAGCTTCCAGGTCTGAATCAATTGCTTCCAATCAGTTACATAACAATCATGAAGGGTACCCAAGTCAAAGCCGACCCCGGGGAACACCACAGTCGGCACCGCGAAACACCCAAAAGGAAAAACCCGGAGCGACAAGGTAGCCCAGACCACTCCCAGACTCCAAGCAAGCCGTACCCCCAGACCCCCCCAACAAGGTCCCAATGACCCCACCAAGGTCCTCCCACACCCTCCCAAGCCCTCCCCCACACAGGCAGACAAACGGAAAAACACAGGCACAAACACAGATCTCCCTGCAGAGGCAGAAAACGAGAGACAAAGACAGACTATAATAAAAAGGCTGACAGTATGTGTACGTGTTGCTCCACATTCGTGCCAATCCTCCTTGGGTGAAAGGTTCACTCTCCGCACTGCACTGCACTGGGGTCAGCTGTACAGCACAGCACATGAGACCTCTGCAACAGGGCCTCAGCAGTAGCTGGTTTACCCCTGCCACTTCATACACGAACCCTTCCAAGCAGGTTTCATCCTCTTCATGCATACACAAACGCTCTCCATTCATCCCTATCTCTAGCAGCCTCTCTTCCTTGCGTAACAGTCATTCCTCTGGCATTCAACCATCTTCTCACCCCGTCCATCCATCCCATCCGTGGTCTTCCTCTCAGTCGCACCCCTGGCCCATCAGCTTCATACACTTTTTTAACCAATCGCTCCCCTTCCATTCTCTCCACATGGCCAAACCATCCCAACGCCTTCCGCTCTGCTCGATCAGCCAACTCTCTCACAACACCCGTTCTCCTCCGTACTTCCTCATTTCTCACACGATCCATACGCGTCACACCACACATACTTCTCAGACATTTCATCTCCATTCACTCAGTGCTAACACGCTCATTCTCCTTCTTTCAAACATCCTTCCAATCAGATCTCTTTTACTTTCATTCGTACTACACCCACGCACATTCAAGGCCCCAAACCTGAGGGTTTGGGGAGTCAACCTCCCCTTCCCTGCTCTGCCCTGTCTGTTTTTGGGAAAACTGTTACGGGGGAGAGGATTCCCAGTCCTCTCGCCCCGTCCCTTTTAGTCGCCTTTTACGACACGCAGGGAATACGGTGGTAGTATTCTTTTCAGTCAGCCCCTAACCACAGGGCGATTTGATTTCTAGAAGGTTCAATATGTTATCTCTTTCACTGCTAACCCTATTCTCCTTTGACCCTCCTTTCCTGCCAGGCTTTTTGCTACTTTTCAACGATTTTCACAGCTCCACAAAACCTTTGTGCCACTGGAATCATGACCTGTTGTACATCAAATGAGACCTACATTTCATAAAAAAGACTTGTTATTCTATTCTAAATGTAACTTGAAAACACTCTTGATTCAAGTTCAATTGAAGTTTCAAGCTTGACTCACATTCCTCTTTAAAGCTTTTTAGTTCTTCTCTGCAACTTCTGCTTTAGTGACTTTTAGTCAGTGTCTGGAATGAAGCTTCAGAAAACTAGTTCATGATTGTAGATTCATGCTTGCTCTAAACTGGAATTCTAAACATTAATTTACTCATGCGTGGCAAGTAACACCAGCACAACGATGACAAGTGTGTTAATGTAAGCACATAGGATTAGGCAGAACAGCCTGTATGAATGTTAGTGTGAAGGATACACAGCAGTGAGAGCCCAGTAGGACACACAGAAGGTGAGCAGGACGAAGGTGACCAAAGGGTAGAAGAGTGTGCTGGTGATCTGCCCAATGGCCCTGAAGAAGAAGCAGGAGCAGGAGCAGAAGAAGAAGAAGAAGAAGAAGAAGCATAATAATAATAATAATAATAAGAAGAAGAAGAAGAAGAAGAAGAAGGAGAAGAAGAAGAAGAAGAAGAAGGAGAAGAAGCAGGAGAAGAAGAAGAAGAAGCAGGAGAAGAAGAAGGAGAAGAAGCAGAAGAAGAAAAAGAAGAAGAAGAAGAAGCAGAAGAAGAAGAAGAAGCAGGAGAAGAAGAAGAAGCAGGAGAAGAAGAAGCAGGAGCAGAAGCCGAAGAAGAAGCAGAAGCAGAAGCCGAAGCCGAAGAAGAAAAAGAAGTCAGTGTTAGTCTCAAGCCGTCCCCCTTAAGTCCAAGTCCCAAGTCAAAGAGAGACAAGTCCAAAACAATCCCCAAGTCAGAGGCTCAAAGTATCTTTAAAACAAATTACCAATGAAAATGACCCTTTTTTATGAAGCATCAATTAGTCACAGACGTTCAACTCTGAGCTAAGTCTCAAGTCACTGACCTTCAAATCACCACAAATTCATGATCTGTGCTACCAATCGACAAAAAGCAAAACTAACCAGTGTCTCAATGATCTGATTAACTACTCAGAAAGAAAAACAACAAATACAAACAGTTCAATCAGATTTCCATGTAAAAAAAATCTGAATCCGTTTAAAATGTGCTGTCTAACTAATACAATTTTTGGTCAACTAACCAATGAGTGCTCAATTGGCCATATCAGCGTCGAACTGTATTTGAACTTTTACAATGTATTTTGTTAATTTGTTGGTCTTAAACATCCTATTTTTTGCCTTTTTACCACAAACTCAATATTCTGTTTTGCATATCTTCAAGACAACTATCACCAAATTATTTTAAAATTTGATAGATTGCACAGCTCTATTTAGGAAGAACATTTTTAGTCCTAAAAATGGCAAAACTGGGATGGAGATTGTAAAATATTTAGTAAAACCTGAACTTTAAATGAGTAGTTCATTAGTTCTTTCCACACTGTTTGAGTGAGTTTACTTGCTGGCCTCTCGGAGCAGAGCGATGGCGATGCTCACTCTCTTCTTCATGAACAGTAGAACCAGCAGAACAGCCACTTCCACTGAGCCCAGACACACCACTGCAGAGAGAGTCAGAGTCACGACACACCGCCACATAACAGGCCTGTCGACAGTGTATGAGCAGCACCATTTTTACCCGTTTTAGAAGCCAACCTGTTCAATCTGAAGAAAATGTGCTCTTGTGACTTCAACCAAAACTATTGTCTATTTTACGCTTTTTCATCTTATGCAATATATACGGCCAGTCATGGGGAGTAACAGAACACAAGTATCTAGGGTGACCACCTCAAAAACTCCAAAAAGTGGGACAGGTTCGGGGATTTCGGGGACATGGTGGGACGGACTTGACAAATAATATAATTTTTATACTAAGCATGTTTTGAACTAAACAGATAATATACAGATGCATATAGAATATTTTAAACTGTACAACAGGTTTTCTGCACTCCAAAAAAGACTATTCAAAAAATAAGAAATGTTTTCTTATTTTGAGGTAAAATGTCTTGTTTCAAGTTAAATAATCTGCCAGTGCAGTAAGAACATTTGACTAAGTTCTCTTGACAGAATTTTTAAGCAATTTTCAAGCAATTATGACTTAAAACAGATACAGATTTGCTTATAAAAGTTTGTATATCTAGAAAAGGTAAATCAGAATAGAATATCATTATAGATTAAAACAAGTCAAATAATCTGAGTAAGACTTGGTGAAAACATCTTAAATTTTGTCTTTTAAGATAAATATGCTTAATTTAAGTCCTTTTATCTAAGTTACATTTTCCTTTTTTGCAGTGTAATAAATGATTAGCCTACATAGATAATAGTCTTATTTGTTGAAATATATTAGGCTGTTTAGAACAGGTAGTGTTTTTTTGGTTTAAGATTGGCCTGATTGTTTGCATTGATTCAGAAGTTTCTTGATGTTGAGCCTATTTGATGAGCTTCGCGTGTGGCCTGTTGTTTTAGTCAGATTTCCCTCCGTGGTTGATGGACAAACTGCACAGCTCTGTGCTCTGTTAGCGTCTCCTTCAGTGTTCAGCCTCGTGAGTGTGTTTCAGTGATTGTACCTGCAAACTCTCCTTTTCTTTGCCTCACTGGCGATTGTTTCGTCTCTTCACACGCGTTTGCCTTTCTCCTTCGCTGTCGCCTCTAGACTGAAGTTGAGTTTTCCTCACAAATGGTGGGCGGGACCAGAGACGTGCAGACAGATCAGGCAGATGCCCGAACTCTCGTTTAAATACGGCGCTATAAGTGCTATATTTGGTATGTTCGATCACCAATGAAAAAGCGAGACACGGCCGTGATCTGCGGGACGTGGGACAGAAGCCTAAAAAGCGGGATGGTACAACCAAAAGCGGGACAGGTGGTCACCCTACATGTATCGCCACTACTATTTATGAGTACAATCAAAATCAATCAATGGAATACATTGCAGTGTCCTGTTATTTCTTGTGTTCTTGTGAGACTGTGTGTGTCGGTGTGTGTCAGTGTGTCCATATCTGTGAAGTGGACTCACACAGCAGGCTCCAGGTCTGCTGTAGCTGAAGATACACCTGCAGGTCTGTGTGGAAGCCCAGCTCAGTGATGGTCACCTCAGATCCAGGACTGCTCCTCAGGCGGGACAGCTCCAGCGCACAGAACCACATGCCTGAGGAGCAGGGACAGAATGAATACGAAACTCCAGATCAACAAAAATGAATCCTGCACTTTCAATTGTAAGCTGCCAACATGGGACACCTGGTTACTCTTGTTGTGCTGTTGTCCACAAGTTTAAGTAGAACTAGGCACTATATACTGTAGCTCTACAACTTTACTGTAAACTAGACACATCTGCATCTCAGACACAGCTCCTATGTGACAGTATCCAGTGACGTTTGTATCACTTCATTACAGCCAAGTGTGTCTGATTACAAACACTTGTCATCTGTTGTGACCAATCACACTGCTCCTAATATCTATCTACTGCTCATCTGTCTTAGCTTCAGTTCTCAGGGCATAGAGTCACTTTTAGAAACATTGGAATGTAGAGAAAAAAAAATCAAAAATCAAAACACAGCTTCAACAGTTGGGCTGATAGCATCTCATTTCCTGCAGTGCATTGTGGGCTCTGTTGATTGTCTGCAGCCCTCCATCTCTCCTGAACCTGTGGGCGAGCGGGTCAGATACAGCTGGAGCCACTCCCCTCAGCATTATATTTATGAACACTGTATAAAACATGAGACTCCAGGCTTAGACTGCACACACTCCTGCTCCCGCTCCTGTGTTGGTGTAGTCCTCTTACAGAGGAGAGCTCACATTAATACATCCTGAGGAACACACACAGAGACTGCAGCAGAGCTGGATCACGAGCAAACTGAGCATGTAATTACACTGTAATTATGCTTGGTCAAAAAAGCTTTTTTTCTGTAGTAAATTACAGTTAAGCTCCAAAGCTTAAAAGTTAAAATGTGATTCTGTTATTATTGTCATCCAGTTTTCTATGTTGGACATTAGTTCCGAAGCAAGTTACTAGTTTGTGAATTGTGTTCACTTTTTCAAGATTTAACATTAACATTAACATTCTTGGGCCAACATGGGACACCTGGTTACTCTTGTTGTCCTGTTGTCCAAGTTTCTTGTCCCGAGAATAGGAAATTGGTCTTGGGCTGTTATCAGTGCTGCACACTTGTTTGACAAAAGCCACAGTTCATAAATATACATAGAGTACAAGCTCTCACTCTGAACAGAGCATGTGAAAGCTCATTGTGGATCTTAAAGGCCTGCTCATACATGCTCTGCCAGTACAGATGCTCCTATAAACCCATGGATGCGCACGCTGTATCCATGAGACGCAACAGCCTGTGTTTGAGCTGAACCGATACAGTCCCAGACCAGAGTGTGGTGCTGTATCTTAGAATACTTTCAAGAATTGCATGACAAAATTCCATGTCATTCCATGTACTCTCAAGTGACTCAAGTGGAAACGTTACTAAAATCTGTTGCAAGTGTTTGTTGTTTTCTGAGTCTTATATTTGTGCATTCATATTCCCCTCACACGTTGTATGTCTGACTTATGAGCATCTGAGCTCAGTGTCACATCACATGGACATAAAAAACACCTGAGCAATGCTACTGAATGAATGGTTGGTTTTAGAAGTAAAACTACATTCTTCCAGAGCTTTGCTTGTGAAAACTAAAGTTAGTTTGGGATACTGTGTTTGAGAGAGAGAAAAAGAAACTCATGTAGTCTGTTTTTTTGGCGCAGCTGAATGTCCATGTCCAGAGCAGAGACAGACCGTAGGCCAGCAGCAGTATGAAGGCCAGGATAGTGATCCAGAGCAGAAGACCCGCTGTGAACCTCAGAAGAAGGATGAAGACCAGACTGAGCAGGAGAGACATGAGGAGGCCCCTGGAGGAGAGCAGAAGTCAGACAGGACCACAGTACAGCACCAGTGTGTGTCTGAGGTCTACACTCACACCAGGATCCAGAACCAGGACCTCGTATAGTCCTCGATCATCTTCAGCCCCATCTCTCTGGTGTCCAGCAGCTGAGTGATGCCCCTGTAGCACACAGCAGGCACACAATCAGTACAATTACGGATTTGAACAATGCCCTGCCAAAGGGAAAACAAACAAATAGAAAGGACCTGCTACAAAAAACTAAAGACAAACTCAAAGCCAAAAACAGAAACTGCTGTTCTTTCTTTTCAAATTCAAAGAACTGGAGCATCTGCAGAGTGATTTCACCTTGACTCAGCTTTTTAAAGCTGCACTAACAGCAGACTAACTTTATCACAGCCACACTGTGTGTATAGGGTCATAATTCAACTATGTACTGACTCCCAGACTTTGGACATTTGTGTGTAAACTCTCATTTTGCAGTGATGTTTCAGTTACATCCATGTCACATCGAGATGATGCTCCAACTGCCCAGGTCTCAACACAGCTGAAGCGCCACAGGTTAGCAGTCACAGCTGTTTGACACAAGCTGTAGCAACAACACTCGCCAGCACTGTTGTCAGTTACCTACAAGAGTTTATCACTGTGAGAAAACAAGAGTTGTACTTCTAATTTAACATTTGTGAATGACATTGACGCTATGACCCACAGACATTACATTCAGGTGAAAGAAAAACACAGAGAAAAACAGTGTCTAAAGCTTCAGGAGCCAGACCGATTCAGACCTGATCCAAACAGCTGCTCTCATCTTGTTTTGTTGTTTTTATCATTGAAGTTTCCCCAGCCAATGTCTCTTTCTGCAGGCGGCGTGCGCAGTAGAGCGAAAAGTGAAAACTCTTTCTTCTGAAACTGCCTCTGTGGTGAGTTGATGTTGGAATTGAAAAATGGTCGTCCACTGTGATATCATTAGTCCAGTGGTGCCAGGTGCAAAGGGTTGCAGGGATCTCATTTTAAATTTAAAACAATATACTCATATGTGCATCTGTATGTAAAGGATTCATACATTTGGACAAGATCAAGACTTTCATAGGTCGAGACCGAGACAAGACCAAGAGCGGTCTTTGTAGTTTTCTACATTTATCAGTGTCTATGTACTCTTATTGTGCAGTGTCTGGGACAGGTCACTGGGCTGGGGCCATGAAGTCCTGGTGCAAGTTTAGCAGAGTGTGTGTGGGAATAAAGTTTGGCTTCAGTGTTAGAACTGAAGATCAAGACAAGACAGTGTCCAAGTGTCCTCGACAACAAGACAAAACCGTTTCCAAATGTGTTCGAGTCTGAGATGACCAGGACCAACAGCGGTCTTGAGTACAACTACACTACTTTTACACGATTGTACATACAGTATAATATTTTATCATGTGATCTGTTACTATAAATAGAGATCGCCACACAGTTATGAATGTTACATCCTCGGTTGTGTTTATCATTTATTTTTGTTCTTATCACTATTTTAATAATAGTTTTGTGTGTCGTACCTGGCAGCTTCCTGCAGCTCTGTGACACTGCGAGCATTCTCCAGCGAGTCCACAAACTGTGTCCTGTTAGCCACTGTGAGGGAGCCATTGTGAGAGGAGAGATCAGGCAGACACCTCCGCAGAACTGACCGGAACATGAACAGAAACAGAGAACAGGTCAGTCAAGAGAAGGACAGGACACGAGCCAGAGGAGTCTTGTTCCACACAAAACACTTGCTTACTCAAATACATGTATTCTGAACTACAACATTCTCTTCTCGGAACAGTAAACCGTTTGATTATGTTTGAATCATAAAGACTGTATTGAGCTACTCATTTCACTAATACTAATGAAAAATGTTTACTTTCTGATCACAGAGGAAGTCACTTAGCAGCCACACTCACTGATCCTGTTCTAAAGTAACAAAATACAGAAGACACTTATTTTGTTAAAGGCACACCTTGTAAGCATTTGAACAAAAACTATTTATACATAGATGTTTTTGTTCGACTAAAAACAATATAAAAAGGCTTTATTACTCTGAGTAGGGTTGTATTTCAGTAAAATTGACTTTTGTGTCCTAGAGAAGTTTACTCTTGCTTGTTTCTATGAACTTCTCATGACTTTAGCTGTAATAATCAGTGGCGGCTGGTGACAACTTTGACTGGAGGGGCTACATAACTGCAGCACTAACTCACCAGACAAACACTTACAGGAAATATTATCATCTTATTTATTCTACAAATGGAGAAATAAAGCCAGTAATCAGCGTTACAGAAAGACTTTTTTCCTCCAAGCGGCTCAAAAGCATCAACACAAAGACACGTGTGAGTCAGATGTGTCCACCAACAACAACAACAACAACACAGGGCAAGTAACGTTATCTTTGTGCAGACACGAGCCAAACGACATATTTACCAAACTCACACTGTTATTTGGACATTACAAACACGTGGATGCTACACAACTGCACTTATACACACTCATGAAACCGGCAAAATATATTAAAATAGCTGCACTCACATGAGAAGAGAAAGTTGTCTTCGGCATTCACCAAACTCACTTAACTCAGGTCTTTTCATGGCTCTGTAAACTCTTAACTCAGGTCTTTTCATGGCTCTGTAAACTCTTAACTCAGGTCTTTTCATGGCTCTGTAAACTCTTAACTCAGGTCTTTTCATGGCTCTGTAAACTCTTAACTCAGGTCTTTTCATGGCCCTGTAAACTCTTAACTCAGGTCTTTTCATGGCTCTGTAAACTCTTAACTCAGGTCTTTTCATGGCTCTGTAAACTCCAAACTGAACTCTCCATGGCTTTTCTTCTGCTGCCGTTAGTTTTTACTTCCATCACAAAAACTCGCCAAAAAAGAAAATATATTCCTAAAATGGGCTTGTCTGTTGTATTCTCAGCGTTCATGCTCTGAGAAGCCGCTGTACAAAGCACATGACGATTCTGAACCAATGAGAATCTTAGACCCGCCCACTGCTGCTTGTGATTGGTCAAACTAACTGCCAATCTCTTTAAGAGCCAATGATGTGTTTGGGGCTAAACAGAATTAGCCCTGCTGCTGAACTTTACCGTGTGCAACAGAACAGGGGCGGGACAAGCACCTGTCAATCATCCTCCATAGACTCCTGCAGTTTGTGCTGAGCTGCTGCGGGCTGAAGAAAATTAGCCCTGCTTTCGTTTTTTTTAAGGATTTTTTTAGTAAAACTGACATAATTCATTTCTGAAACTATAATAACTCATAGTAATACGTTTAAAGGTGATATTTTTATTAAAAATATTTTAGTTATAACCACATTTTCTTTCCTGAATTGACAGGAGGGGCTTAGCCCACCTAGCCCATTGATACCAGCCGTCCCTGGTAATAATCCTCAATCAAGCATGAAACTGATGTGTACTGACAAACTTTCTATTAGATCTTCTACCCTCAGAAGCTACACTGTCACTTTAAATGAAATGTTTACAAGTTCTTAAAAATGTCTTTGTTTCCCTATCGTGATGTCAACTGTCAATCTATTTTTAAGTATTATTCAACCAAAAAAAGAATATCAGAAAAAAAAAGGATACTTGTCAAACGGATTTTAGACTGTTGACAAAACTCAATGTATTAATAACTGAAAAAAAAAGTATGACTAACCAAGCATAATCTAGTTTTATATCAAAGTTCTAGTTATGCTGCATGAAAGTGGAAAGTGTGGTAATTGTATTATAAAAGCATAAAATGTTTACTTGCAATTTATAATAATACTATAATATGTAGCATAAATAATTTCTGCTTTTGCCACTTCAGCCGAATCAGCAGAAAGCCTGAAGCCGATCGTAGTTCAGAAACACTGCTCAACCCTTATGTATGTTCATAAAGATTTTAAACAGAATCTGTTCAAGACTTTGAATTCCAAACATTCTGCTGATGACAGGTTTGTGGAGAAGAGACTGACCTGGACGACTGGGGACCAACATAGAGGGGCAGTCCTCATCCCGGAGCACCTGGGACACGGGCTGAAACACAACACAAGGTTCACTCTGAAAAACACTGGTCACACTCTCGCATAGGGATTCAGTCGATTAATCAGTCTGTGAATACTGGGTTTATCAGATTTTTTAAAGACTATTATGTCAAATCGCTTTTCTAGTTTTTAACCTTGTTATAACGGCCTCCTTCATCATTAGTTTACTCAAAGTTATATTTGAATTGATTCATGCATGTTGGAGTAATCTTGTATTGTTCTTCAGCTGCAGCTCAAGTGCTCAGAAATCCCGTTCTCACCTACCACCTATCCCCTCCCACTTGTCTGTATTTACTTGATATATTTCAAAAGATTAATACTTGAGAGAAGCATATATGGTTTAAAACTGTCCCGCAGCCACTTTCAACAATAATAATTTGTTATTTTAAGTCTGTTGCTTCTTGCAATTACATTTTCAAATGAAGAGCCGGGCTTATCAGTTCTGCAGTTTTGAACAGGAAGTCAGTAGAGTTGTTCCTATTTTTAAGTCGTTTTAGATCAACTTTGTGTTTTACAATGAACAAAAGGTAAATTACTGATCTACATATGTTCTAGTTTCTTACTAAATATATTAAAAAAAACACAATAGGTCCCTGTAAATACCATTATATTAGCATTTTTGTACAACATCTATTGCATTATCAAGATTTTTTTCCAGTGCAGTTTTGGTCAGATACATGATCAGAGCAAAAAGTGTGTTTGAGAGCTTTTGCTACATCCCCTTTACCAAAAGGATAGATATCTTTTTGATTGGTTGTCGGCTAATCAATCAAATGTATAAGCTATTCTTTCTCAGACTAGTCACTCTCACACTCTCATTAGTCACACTCTTACATTGGACACACTCACATACTGGTTACACTCACAATGGTCACACTCACATACTGGACACACTCACACTGGTCACACTCACATTGGACACACTCTCACACTGGTCACACTCACATACTGTTCACACTCACATACTGGTCACACTCACATTGGACACACTCTCACACTGGTCACACTCACATACTGGTCACACTCACATACTGGTCACACTCACATTGGACACACTCTCACACTGGTCACACTCACATACTGGTTACACTCACAATGGTCACACTCACACTGAACACTGTCACACTGGACACACTCTCACACTGGTCACACTCACATACTGGTTACACTCACAATGGTCACACTCACACTGAACACTGTCACACTGGACACACTCTCACACTGGTCACACCCACATACTGGTCACACTCACATTGGACACACTCTCATAATGGAAACAGTCAGACTGGACACAATCTTTTACTGAAAGGAAAAAGGAGACATGCACATCCAACAAGTGTTGCGTGCAGGGTCCTAACTGTACATCAAGATTAAAACTAGGGGTGTCAAATTAGTGCATTAATTGAGATTAATTAATTACAGACATATTAATCAAGTAATCTTTTCTAATAGCATTAATCTATTTTGAAATCTTTAACTGGTAATGAGTAACAACGAGACAAAAATAAAGAAGCAGGCGAAAGTTATTGGACTGATGAACGAGAATTTTATGTTCAAATACTTCCTGAAGTCTTAATTTTTTGCAATATATTAATATTTCCATCTGCAACATAATGTACATAATTAAATTGGATAAAAACAAAACAAAAACACTTAAGTTGAGTGTTTTTCGCTGCAATTTTTAGGTGAGATTAAAAATAGATTCATTAGATTAATTAATTACAGATCATAATTAATTAACCCTTCAATTTTTAATTGCTTGACAGCACTAATTAAAACATTGACAAGGATCCGCACAGCAGTTAGAGCTCCCGCATGTGGCGAATTAAAATCTGTGCAGATCCGTTATATGTTTTAATCACACTCACACTGGTCACACTCACACTGGTCACACTCACACTGGTCACACCACACTGGACACACTCACACTACACTCCACTCCCTCACTGGTCACACTCACACTGGACACACTCACACTGGTCACACTCACACTGGACACACTCACACTGGTCACACTCACACTGGTCACACTCACACTGGTCACACTCACACTGGACACACTCACACTGGTCACACTCACACTGGACACACTCTCACACTGGTCACACTCACACTGGTCACACACTCACACTGGTCACACTCACACTGGACACACTCTCACACTGGTCACACTCATATTGGACACACTCTCACACTAGTCACACTCACACAGGACACACTCTCACACTGGACACACTATTACACCGGTCACACTCTCACACTGCCTACACATGCTACCTTCAGAGGGTTGTTGAAGGCCGGTCTACAGAAGAGCCGGTAGTTCTCCCAGGATCTCCGGCCCAAGCCCAGCCTCTGCTGTTGCTGCACCTCTGAGTATGTGAGGAAGCTGTGTGGGCACTGGGACACACACATCTGCAGAAACAGAACAGAAATACTTCATCTTTAACTTTTTACAGCAATCTAGAGATATTGCTCTTTCAATTTCATGAAGTGTGAACATCCAAATTATTGTATGTAGCATTTTCAGGCAGAGAGAAGTCAGGCCATATTATTATGTAACCTAAACTTCCTGGATTTTAGTCAGTTTTTAACCACAGCAGATTATCGGTATTGATTAAAAGTAATCATATCAGCCCATCTCTAGTTACTATGATATAGTTTTGGAGGGAAAATACAAAACACTTTCACCTGCACAAACTGAAATACAACTATATAAGAAATGCTAGCTTTGAACAATGAGTAAGACGTTTTAAATTTGACTCTAAACTAAACAGTTCAGTTCAGTTCAGAAAACTTTATTTATCCTCAAAGAGGCAATTCCGTTTGCAGTCAGCGTCACAGAATAAAAACAATACAAATACATACAACATCATCTAGTCAGGTGCAGTGACATACGATGAACAACAAAGCTGGTCATCAGCACAATGGTGCAAACAAGCATAAACATAATGTGCAACACTCACATTAAGGTGCAAAAGTCGTCTTAGCACACCAAACAAACAAACAAACAAAAAACAATTCTGTTTTATTGTCTTATAGTATTTAAAAGCTGAACGGCAGATGGGATAAAAGAATTGGCAAAACGATTAGTTTTCCTGATGGGGGCAAAATAACGCCTCCCAGAGGCATCAGAGAAAATTTTTCTTTAAGGATGTGACTGGAACTGCCATGATACACTTGGCCTTCTGCAGCACCTGCCTGCTCTATAAAGAGTTTAACTCAGACATCTGAACACCTATAATCTTTGAACAGGTCTTTACAATGTTGTTCAAACTATTTTTGTCTTTGACTGACAAGCCATGAAACCACATTATAAAAGAAAAAGTTAAAAGACTCTCATAAAAGAGTGATAAAAGCACATAAGATTGGTTTAGAGACATTGAAGGAGTTTAGTTAGTTAGAGGTCTTCTCTGCTTCTTTAAACAAGAAGCCAGAGAAGGCCTTTAGTACCGGAGCAATGTGTTCTTGTTTTCTAGAACCTGTGTTACTCTTGCTGCTGCATTTTGAACCAGCTGAATCATTTTAATTACAGTAATCTAATCTCGACGTAACAAAGACATGGACATATTATCCAGAATCACTTTAAGACAGTTTACAGAAATATAACAGGTGTTGCAAACGTGAGTCAGACCTGTGTGGTGGGGCACTGCAGGTTGATGAGGAGGGCTGGGTTGGCACATTTCAGGAGATTGAAATAAAAGAGGAACGGTTTATCACTGTAAGACACACAAGAAGCATTAGACAATTATTCTGTGTCATTTCCTTTGCAGTGTGTAGATAGAACTCAAACTTATTTTAATGGGGGAAACACATGGCCGTCACTTGTGATTTACAACACTGTGTTGAATTACCCACACCGTGTGACACCTGAACATGTGTGTGAGGAGTAGACGTACCTGTTGGGGGTCCCGGGCTGCCCACAGAACTGACCCCGGCTGTCTGTGGGGTGGATCACCTTCCTGGGTCTCCATGGAGCCAGGCTGGAACACAAGGACAAATGTGGTTTCTTTTAGCAGGAGGTGAGATTACATTTTAGATATTATTGTGAATGTTGCTTTGAAAAAATTCAATAATTGGTTATTGAGTATATTGTTTGGTTCCTTTTAGTTGATCAATCAATTACAAGAACATGTCCTAAGTCCAATTCAAATCACATTTTATAAATAAACTTCAACTAACACGTTTAAAGACTTCTGTAGTAAATCGAGATTGAGCTAAAAATTACCAAGATATCCATTTGTCAATATCGCCCCGGTGACAAGTTAGTTTTCCTGCAGTGCAAGACTTGCTTGAGTTTCTGAAAGTTGTGAAAAGCGCTATAAGCTCATACTAGTGAGGAATTAAGAAGCTCATGATGTATTATGTACAAGGGAAAAAAATGTGTAAAAGGTTTAAAGTTCAATCTAACTCAAAGCTTTTTTTCATTCATTCATTTCGTTCGGGGTCGCAGGTGACTGGAGCCTATCCCAGTAACTTTGGGCCTTAGGCGGGGAACACCCTGGACAGTGGCCAACTGTCGCAGAGTTAGACAGACAAACATTCACTCTCTCATTCATTCACTAAGGGAAATTTACAGTGATGCCCAATGAACCTAAACATACATGTTTTGGAGTGGAGGAAACCGGAGAAAACCCACGGTGACACAGGGAGAACATGCAAACACCACCCAGAGAGATCGTGAGATGTTGATATGGTCCGACCCGGAGTCGAACCCACGACCTCCTTGTTGGGAAGCCAGAGCTCTAACCACTCTGCTACCTTGCACCCTCAAAGCTTTCTAATTGCATTTTATAAACAGTCAAATCCAAAACAGCACCTTCAATACGTTTGTTGCATTTGTTGCCTGCTGCAAGCCAGGTCGTCATTGTAAATGAGAAAGTGTTCTCAATGATCTACCAGGTAAAATACTGAATAAATATATGATAGTGTTGTTATGAGACCCGCAACAACTTTTAAATCTGACACCAGCAGGAAACACGTCCAGGTTTAGTCCCGACTCTGGGTCTGTGTTTTAGTCCTGACTCTGGTCCAGGTTTAGTCCTGACTCTGGTCCACGTTTAGTCCTGACTCCGGTCCATGTTTAGTCCTGACTCTGGTCCAGGTTTAGTCCTGACTCTGGTCCAGGTTTAGTCTGACTCTGGTCCAGGTTTAGTCCCGACTCTGGTCTGTGTTTAGTCCTGATCTGGTCCACGTTTAGTCCTGACTCTGGTCCACGTTTAGTCTTGACTTTGGTCCACGTTTGGTGTTGACTCTGGTCCATGTTTAGTCCTAACCTTAGTCCACTGTGGCACATCCAAGTACTAACCAGGCCCTAACTCGCTCACTTCTAGATCAGGCTTTGATGCTTTCTCTCAAAAATAAAGGTTGTAAATTTAAATAAGCAAACTGCAACATGTCCCTCCTCAATTTTGTGTCCAGAAATGTATTTTTATTTGGATAATGTACAAAAAACAAGAAACTGGGACTGTCTCTCTCTGACTTGTCACTTGACTTGAATATTTCTTTGACTTGAGACTTATTCAAGACTATTTTATCTAGAGTCAGTTCAGGTAAAACTCACATGTGAACAAGGAAAGCAAAATCGTTCTAAAGACATGTTCTGGTTTGAGGAGGCTGGCTCGTGGTTTATTCAGAGAAATGACTCTTCTCAGACTGGGAGAGAGACGTGTTTACTTCAGGAAACTGGGACAAAAGCTTATGAGGAGGCAGAGAGGTGATGTCATCCCCCATGATGTCACCCACTAAGGAAGGAGGGAGGGAGGGAGAGTAGTAGTAGTAGTAGTAAAGCACGCGGACACATGGCTGAACAAAACCTCATCTAAAGGCTTTTGGCCACTATAGAGATGTGACTGTTACTGTGAGGCAAACTAAATGTTTAATCAGTTGACATTCTGCTCAAATGTGTGGTGTGTAGGGCTGCTCCATCATGTGAAAAAGACGATCACTATAATTGAAATCACGATTATGCTAATGACTACTTTAGGGCTGCAACTAATGATGATTATGGTAATCGCTTAGTCAGGTAAGTATTCTTTCGATTAATTGTTTTAAAAGTAAAAGTCACTTGAATACAAGATGTTTTTAGCAAATTTCCCCTGAGGTAATGTGCTTGAGTAAATCTGGAGATGTAGATTTTAGGTTTGTCAAAGCATTGAAAATCCAATTCCAATCAAACCTAAATCCACTGTATTTATACAGCACATTTCACAAACAAAAGAGTGTCAGAAGTGCTGCACAGAAACCACTAACACTCAACATACGCCAAATGTTCAGTTGGACCTGCAGTCTCAAACAATCAAACTATAAACTTATCCATGTCACAATAAAGAACTCTTAACTTGTGTTACTACAGAGTGCCTCGGATTCATGCTTGACTGCTGTCACACTGGCTAGCAACGCAAGCAAGTCTCTTATTCTGACTTGATTTTGTCTATCCTCGTAGGGCACCTGTAGATTAGCACGTTAGCACATAGTTAGCACGTAGCTGGCTGGTCTGCGATGTGTCTTTAAACTCTTAATATGTGATTAAAAAAAAAAAAAAGTCTATGGCAATTTATATTGGGACAATTTACAACTGGAACCAGGCCGATCAAACACTGTTGAGCTCCATTTCCTTTTTATGTTTAACAGTTCCAAGTGCTTGATAGTTTGTTTGATCCAATAGTGAACAGAAATGAATTAATCAAGAAAAAATGTGAGGGCCCATTAAACGCTGTATTAAAAGATACAGTTCAGTAGCTACAGGACCTATATTGAATCAGACTAAATCATTCAGACATTTGGACTATTACTCAGAAAATGTGGTTCCATGTCCAAATGACTATCATCTAACCACCAAGCAATCACAGAAAAACGCCTCTTTCAGCTTCCATTAACCCTGCCACAGAGACAATGTCTAATCTGTGTTTCTGTTGTGTTTTAAAGCCACTCACCCACGACTCCCAGGACGCTGTAGGACAGAAGAACCAGGATGAAGAGCAGGAGACAGAGAAGGTCTGTGCAGCTCCTGAGGACACCACACGAGTCAGAAACAGTTTGGTCTTTTATTTATTTATTTATTTATTGGCCTGACAAGTGCCATGACATACACAGACACAACATTCTGTTCATGTTCAAATGAGCTTATAACTGTCATAATTGAGTCACATCAAACAGATGAACAATCACTTATGCATGTTCATTTGAAAACAGGTTTTCCTTCTGGTTTTATATGAAAGAAGATCTGACTAAAACTAAGAAAAGCTGACGTACCTGGAGCGGACCGGTCCTCTGAAGGATGGATCAAACTTGTGAGGTTCTCCTGGAACAGACAGAAACGGCTCAGAACTACTGTGAGTGTAATGAGCTCCAAAAAGACAGGATCAACAAAACCCAACAAGCTCAACACGGCTTCAGCAAGGACTCAAACTGAGTTCTAAAGACAAAAGACAAAAGAAAGTTACAAAGCTAAAGAGTGTTCCATGGAGTGTAAGTGAGTAAGTAAGGTTTATTAGTGCAGCACATTTCACCAACACAAAGCTCTTCACAATGAGATGGTTTTACCGTAACTCCCCCTTCGCACAGTGACAGTAAGAAGCCCTGGGGCAGCTCAGCAGAGACGATTCACCTGAACACCAGGTGCCTCAACCTCTGACCACTTCAAGGGTTGATGGGAAACCGGAGTGCCTGGAGGAAACCACCGTCCGGGCCCTGCAGGAGTCAAACCCACAACCTCTCTGCTCTGCCATCGTGTATTACTGATGATATTTGAGCTTTTACTACCCAAGACTCTGTTGAAATCCTCAGATGTCGCAGCTGCACCATTCGTTGGCTCCACAGTAGACGGGACCTTTTTGCTTTAACCAAACACATCCGCCTGAGCATGTGTGTCAGTGATCATTGTTGCTTTTGTGCAGTAAATGAGTAAATCAAATGTCAAAAGAGAAGAGCGTATACAGTCTGCTGTCTCAGGTTGGTTCTCCATCTCTATTTACTGATTGGCTGGTTGTACTTCCTGGTTTTTGAGTTATAGTCCAGAAGAATTATCGGTCGACGTCACTTTCTGCTACTGAGCATGTCACCTGCAGAAAACGACGTTGTTGGCTGGGGAAACTTCTTTGAAAAAAACAACAAAGCAGAAAGAGAACAACTGAATGTAACGTGTGTGGAGTCGTAGGGTCGAATTTCATTCCCAAATGTTGATTTAGCAGCAGAAACTTTTGTTTTCTCACAGTGACAAACTCAGCCACGGCTAACCTGAGAAACAAATAATCCTCGGTAGCTGGAGTGAAATGAAATTCACTCAGTAGTGCCAGAGCCAATAGCCTCTATAGGTGGAATATATGCCTAATTTAGAACTAATTCAATCTACTTTTAGTCTTCTTTGGATAGTTTCTTGTTAAAACTACCCTAGCAATGACATCCTAAACATGTAGACCTTGTTTAGCCCTAGTTTAATGAAATATTCTTTTCAGGCCTGGTATGAGTGGTATGGTAGACCACATTGGACATAAGAACCGGATTAAGACTAGATAAAATGAAAGGTGCAGGTGTGAATAGGTTTGGGTTCAGTGAAAGTATTTATTTTGAAGCTGTTTCATTTCAAGACAAGAAGTCAAGTGTTACAATAGTTCCACAACATGAGGCAGTAACAGACCAAAGGGTCAAGTGTAACACATCAAAGGGTCAAGTGTAACACACCAAAGGGTCAAGTGTAACACACCAAAGGGTCAAGTGTAACACACCAAAGGTCAAGTGTAACACACCAAAGGGTCAAGTGTAACACACTAAAGCAGTGGTCCCCAACCTTTTTTCTTGCAAGGACCGGTACAGTCACAATTTTCTTTTCCGGGGACCGGCTGAGGTTGGGTAGCGCCAGTAACAACCACGTAAAATGCATACAAATGATTATTGTGCATATTTGTGCATAAGCTCTTATTGCTTTAGTTTGCAGTTCATTTGGTTAAATGGCACAAGAAGTAGTGATAAACTATCAAATAAAAAATAAAATACATTTTAAAAGATCCTTTGGGGCCCGGTAGCAGATGGCTCGTGGATCGGTTTTGGGCCCCGGACCGGTGGTGGGATCCCTGCACCAAAGGGTCAAGTCTAACACACCAAAAGTGCATAACTGCAACAAATAATAATCTTTATCAAAGAAATGTAGCTTAGGTTCAAAAATCAAATGGCAGTGTAGAGTAAGGTTGGTAAAGTCTCGTATTGTGTATTGTATTGTAGTGTTTCCTCACTAAAATTGAATGCAGCAGATGTTATTCTTCAGGGTTAAAAGTGGTGTCCCGGGTTTACACCGGCCCAAAGCAGGGTTTGCAGGAAAATGTGTCCCTTGAGAAAATAAAGTTGAATAGCCCTTGCATTAGTGTATAGTTTTGCAGAGTAACGTGAGCACATGGCAGCAGTGGGCGGGGCTTGCGGCATTAGTTAGCGGTAATACGCACTAATCCTCGGCGCTCCTGAACACAGCACAACCGCTACGTCAGCACGATACGGGACCGTCTTATGAGCCCGTGTTTATGTCAACAACTTCTTTGTTTCTTCGGATTGTCTGCGTGCGTCTGGTCAGCAGAAGTTCATTGTCTTGAAAATGTCACACAAAGTTAGGCTTTTTCTTTATAAATTCTCAATTGGCACGTCTTTTTTAGCAAATAAACTCCTCGGGTTTGTTATTTAAATGCGTAAAACGTGTAAATGAATGATATAGGTTGATTAAGATTGAATAAAACTGAAGTGAAACGAAAAATAATCAGGTACAGTCTGAATTGGGTCGTAAACAACTCTCGTAGCACAGTTCGTAAGTCCTATAAGTCACCTACATTTGAGTTTGGTGCTCTTACCGTAAACGGGCTCCTCATGGCCGCTGCTCTCGCTCCGGACCGCGGCTGTGGTGGACGGAGAGTACCGGTGTGGAGCCATGGAGCCGCGTGGAGGAGTGTGCTCTGAGCCCCGAGGAGCGAACGGTGGCACCGGGCACAGACGTACGCAGGTGCACGCGCGGTCACGTGTCTAACAGCACTAGTGAAGACAGACAGACACAAAGGCGCGCGCTGGTTACGCACAGAGGTGAGGTCATGTTGGCGCGCTCGAACCTCACCAGAAAGAAGAGACGACGCTGTATTCTTCATTTATGGGTCTTTGTTTGATTTTTAAATGTTCATTTTTTAGGCTGCTGTCCTGTGTATAATTTTCTATATCTTTAAATTGCCTTGTCATTGTAGGCCTATGTCATCTCATTTATTTGACGTGGACAATTTGCAGTTGTTGTTTTTTTCATAATTAATACGCTGTAAGAAGCACATTCACTTCGTTTGCCTGTTTACAGTCCCGTAAACAGTGCCCCAAACATTTCAGACTCCAAACTCCAGACCTCTACAGCGAAATAAGAATAATAGATGTTTGAAATAAATTCAAGTTAGAAAACCATTAAAATGTGTTAAAATGCGTTTATTCAATTAGTTTATTGCAAAGATAATGCTTCCAGCTACAAAAAGAAAAAAAAAAAAAAAGAAAGAAAAGATTAAATAAAGTCCACAAAAATAATTATTGCCTTGGTACTTGACTTGGACTTGTGGGCTCTGACTTGGACTTGTGGGTTTGACTTGGACTTGTGGGTTCTGACTCGGACTTTCTCTTTGATTTGGACTTGTGGGTTCTGACTTGACTGTGGGTTCTGACTTGGACTGTGGGCTCTGACTTGGATTGTGGGTTCTGACTCGGACTTGTGGTTCTGACTCGGACTTGTGGGTTCTGACTCGGACTTGTGGGTTCTGACTTGGACTTGTGGGCTCTGAGTTGGACTTGTGGGTTCTGACTTGACTTGTGGTTCTGACTTGGACTTGCGGGCTCTGACTTGGACTTGTGGGTTCTGACTTGGACTTGTGGCTCTGAGTTGGACTTGTGGGTTCTGACTTGACTTGTGGGTCTGACTTGACTTGTGGGCTTGGACTTGTGGGTTCTGACTTGGACTTGTGGGCTCTGAGTTGGACTTGTGGGTTCTGACTCGGACTGTGGGTTCTGACTTGGACTTGTGGGTTCTGAATTGGACTGTGGGTTCTGACTCGGACTTGTGGGGCTCTGACTTGGACTTGTGGGTTCTGACTCGGACTTGTGGGCTCTGACTCGGACTTGTGGGTTCTGACTCGGACTTGTGGGTTCTGACTCGGACTTGTGGGTTCTGACTTGGACTTGTGGGTTCTGACTCGGACTTGTGGGGTTCTGACTCGGACTTGTGGTTCTGACTTGGATTGTGAGTTCTGACTTGGACTTGTGGGTTTGACTCGGACTTGTGGGTTCTGACTCGGACTTGTGGGTTCTGACTCGGACTTGTGGGTCTTCTGACTCGGACTTGTGGGTTCTGACTTGGACTTGTGAGTTCTGACTCGGACTTGTGGTTCTGACTGGACTTGTGGGTTCTGACTTGGACTTGTGGGTTCTGACTTGGACTTGTGGGCTCTGACTTGGACTTGTGGGTTCTGACTCGGACTTGTGGGCTCTGACTTGGACTTGTGGGTTCTGACTCGGACTTGTGGGTTCTGACTTGGACTTGTGGTTCTGACTTGGACTTGGGCTCTGAGTTGGACTTGTGGGTTCTGACTTGGACTTGTGGATTCTTGGACTTGACTTGACTTGTGGTTCTCGGACTGTGGGCTCTGACTTGGACTTGTGGGCTCTGACTTGGACTTGGGTTCTGACTTGGACTTGTGGGCTCTGACTTGGACTTGTGGGTTCTGACTTGGACTTTTAGTTCTGACTTGGACTTGTGGGTTCTGACTTGGACTTGTGGGCTCTGACTTGGACTTGTGGGTTCTGACTCGGACTGACTTGGACTGACTGGTGGGCTCTACTCGACTTGGACTCGGACTGTGGGTTCTGACTTGAACTTGTGGGTTCTGACTCGGACTTGTGGGTTCTGACTTGGACTTGTGGGTTCTGACTTGGACTTGTGGGTTCTGACTCGGACTTGTGGGTTCTGACTTGGACTTGTGGGTTCTGACTCGGACTTGTGGTTCTGATTTGGACTTGTGGGTTCTGACTTGGACTTGTGGGTTCTGACTTGGACTTGTGGGTTCTGACTTGGACTTGTGGGTTCTGACTTGGACTTGTTGGTTCTGACTCGGACTTGTGGGTTCTGACTTGTGGGTTCTGACTTGGACTTGTGGGTTCTGACTCTGACTGACTTGTGGGTTCTGACTTGGACTGGACTTGTGGGTTCTGACTTGGACTTGTGGGTTCTGACTTGGACTTGTGGGTTCTGACTTGTGGGTTCTGATTGGACTTGTGGGTTCTGACTTGGACTTGTGGGCTTGACTTACTTGTGGGTTCTGACTTGGACTTGTGGGTTCTGACTTGAACTGTGTGGGTTCTTGGACTTGTTCTGACTTGGACTTGTGGGTTCTGACTTGGACTTGTAGGTTCTGACTTGGACTTGTGGCTCTGACTTGGACTCTCTTTGACTTGGACTTGTGGGGCTTGACTTGGACTTGTGGGTTCTGACTCGGACTTGTGGGCTCTGACTTGGACTTATGGGTTCTGACTTGGACATGTGGGCTCTGACTTGGATTTGTGGGTTCTGACTTGGACTTGTGGGTTCTGACTTGGACTTGTGGGTTCTGACTTGGACTTGTGGTTCTGACTCGGGACTTGTGGGTTCTGACTCGGACTTGTGGGTTCTGACTTGGACTTGTGGGTTCTGACTTGGACTTGTGGTGTCTGACTTGGACTTGTGGTGCTCTGACTTGGACTTGTGGGCTCTGACTTTGACTTGTGGGTTCTGACTCGGACTTGTGGGTTCTGACTCGGACTTGTGGGTTCTGACTTGGACTTGTGGGTTCTGACTCGGACTTGTGGGTTCTGAATTGGACTTGTGGGTTCTGATTGGACTTGTGGGTTCTGACTTGGACTTGTGGTTCTGACTTGGACTTTGTGGTTCTGACTCGGACTTGTGGGTTCTGACTCGGACTTGTGGGTTCTGACTTGGACTTGTGGGTTCTGACTCGGACTTGTGGGTTCTGATTGGACTTGTGGGTTCTGACTTGGACTTGTGGGTTCTGACTTGGACTTGTGGGTTCTGACTCGGACTTGTGGGTTCTGACTCGGACTTGTGGGTTCTGACTTGGACTTGTGGGTTCTGACTCGGACTTGTGGGTTCTGAATTGGACTTGTGGGTTCTGACTTGGACTTGTGGGTTCTGACTTGGACTTGTGGGGCTCTGAGTTGGACTTGTGGGTTCTGACTCGGACTTGTGGGTTCTGACTTGGACTTGTGGGGCTCTGAGTTGGACTTGTGGGTTCTGATTGGACTTGTAGGGTTCTGACTTGGACTTGTGGGCTCTGACTTGGACTTGTGGGCTCTGACTTGGACTTGTGGGTTCTGACTTGACTTGTGGGTTCTGACTTGGACTTGTGGGTTCTGACTCGGACTTGTGGGTTCTGACTTGGACTTGTGGGTTTGACTTGGACTGTGGGTTCTGACTTGGACTTGTAAACCAAATATGCTCTAAAGAAACAAACTTTTTATCTTGAGACATAAAACACACTAATGTAGTCTTTTTGTTAAATTCATGTTCACAGAGTTCACAGTTTACAGAACTCTGCTCTACCTCCTGTTATTTTCAACACATTTTCAAACTTTTCTCCTCTAACTTTTTCTTGATTCATGTAAAACTATAATTTCTATGCACAACAGTATTAATCTACCAAATAAAGATAAAACTAGAAAAAAAGCTTCTAGTTACTAAAATGGGTAAGTTTGGGCTGGAGCTTGGGGCAGGTTAAGATTTACCAGTTAAATGTGGTTATTTTTAGGTTTTGGCTTTTCGTAACATACTTATATTTTAGACATTAACCAAAAAAAAAAAAAAAAAAACTAAACCAGGATTAAAAAAGTCCCAAAAAACATGGTTTAGTTTTTTTGGGACTTGACTTAGACTTGTCTCTCTTTAACTTGGTTTAGTTAAATTTTGAGTTTCATTATAAACATTGTTAATGAAGGTTCAGAAAATATAACTTTATTTCCATTTTAGCTCAACAATATTTTCTTTATTTACTTTATTGTTGCAATAATCATCATTATAAGATTTTCAAAATGTAACATTTAAATCGAGTTTTTTTTTGTTTGTTTTTTTGACATTTGTCTTTTGGTAGAAGAACTGAACTGAGCAACACAAATCCTGAACTGCAGTTACCATGGTTACCAGCAGCACTGACAGGACACAACCAGCAGGTGGCGCCAGTAGACCTTCACATGACAAATACAACCTGAGAATCTGTTCACAGACACAGACTCTCACTGTAACTGTAACTGTTCAGATCCAACTCACACACTATACATTTGAAACAGAGGTGAAGCTAGTTTACCTCATGGGCCTTTTTTAAATCTATGAGTGGCAGAGGCCCAATCACCATTCTTTTACAAGACTATTAACACTTTACAACAAGTGGAGCCTGTTTAAAATGACCTGAAGTCGTCGTTGTAATCTCATTTTGAGTCATTGAACCAAATGAGATTTACATTACACCAGTTTCAAAGAATTTCTACCTAAAAAAGAGAGAATTTAGCTTAAACTAGACTGTAAAATACTAAGGCCAACAGTTTAAACTTAAATCCTTGTGTTGATGTAACTCGAGTTAAAGAATTTCAACTTAGACTTTAAGTTATAAGAGAGAGAGAGAGAGAGAGAGAGAGAGAAGAGAAGAAAGAAGGAGAGAGAAGAGGGAGAGAAATGAAGAGAGAGAAAGAGAGGGGGTGAGAGAGAGGGAGAAGAGAAGGAGGGGTGAAGAAGAAGAGATGAGAGAGGAAAAAGAAACAAGAGAGAGAAGTGACAGAGACAAAAAGAGAGAAGAGAAGGGAGAGAAAGAAGAGAGCCAAAAGACAGAGGAGAAAGAAAAGAAGGAGGGGTGAAAGAGAGGAGAAGAGAGAATAGAGAGAAAATAGAAGTGAGAGAGAGAGAAGTGACAGAGACAAAAAAGAGAGAAGAGAAGGGAGAGAAAGAAGAGAGACAAAAGAGAGAGGAGAGAGAAAGAAGAGAAGGAGGGCTGAATGAGAGGGAGAAGAGAGAATAGAGAGAAAATAGAAGCGAGAGAGAGAGAGAGAGAGAAGTGACAGAGACAAAAAGAGAGAAGGGAGGAAGAGAGGGGTGAGAGAGAGGGAGAGAGAAGGAGGGGTGAGAAGAAGAGAAGAGAGAGGAAAGAGAAGCAAGAGAGAGAGAAGTGACAGAGACAAAAAGAGAGAAGAGAAAGAGAGAAAGAAGAGAGGAGAAAGAAAGAAGAGAAGGAGGGGTGAATGAGAGGGAGAAGAGAGAATAGAGAGAAAAGAGAGGTGAGAGAGAGAGAAGTGAGAAAGACAGAAAAGAGAGGAGAGAAAGAGAGATAAAAGAGAGGAGAGAGAAAAGAAGGGAAGAGAGCGAGAAGAGAGAGGAAAGAGAGAAGAAGAGAGGAGTGAGAGAAGAAAGAGAAGAGAGGGAAATGGAGAGAATAGAGAGAGAGAAAGGGAGAGAGGAGAGAGAGAAATGAGAGAAAGACAGATAGAGAGAGGAGCGCAAAGAGAGGAAGGAATGGAGAGAGAGATGGGGAGACAGAGGAAGAATGAAAAGAGACAGAGAGAGAGAGAGAAGAGAGTGAAGACAGAAAATAACAATGTCCTGTGTGATCAGAGAAACGCTGCTGTTCCACAAACTTTTGTCAGGACAGGACTTCTGTTTTATGAAACATTCTTGCAAATGCAAAAGCTCTAAAGATCACTTTTACAATTCCCTCGTTGCGCCGTTAGCGCTGCATCGAGTTTCTAATCCTGTATACGTTTTATTTCACTATTTGTTTCGGACCTTTTCTCCGCGGATAAAGGCAGATTTGAACAAATGAAGCATCATTACAAAGCTCCAGTTTCGTAGAATATCGCTGGGTGTTTGAAACGCTTTATTAAAGACACAATCTGCTGCTATAAGCTCTGATATGACACAGACACACACAGCCTCTCTGAAGTGAGGATGGGAGAGGAAAAAAGAAACACTGTCAGAACGCAAATGTTTCTGTGTGAGGCGAAGAGTGCTCTGGGTGTTCACAACCGCTGGTCTACTGGAAAGCCTTTATTTGAAAAAATTCTGTCAGACTCAACAATTTCCCGCGGCACCCCTGGACTCACGTCACGGCACCCCATTTGAGAACCTCTGCTTTACAGCTTCACAAATCTCTGCCTCCATATGACACCACTTGTTTTTGGTCTTTTTCCGCTGTTGCTTCACGGCCATAAAAACAGGGTGTTCAGAGTTCACCTCAGGACTCACAGAACAGGATCTTCTTTTAAATCTGAACAAAGTGTATAATGTCAGATTGTTGTGAACGAGGAGGCCTTACACAGCAAAAACACACTTCCCATTACAATTCATGTGTCTTGTTTCTAGCACAGTAAAAAACACTTTAGCTCAGGTCACTCAATGGAAAAGAGAAGATATTTGGACTGGACTAAACAGGACTAAGCCAAGAAATCTGGACTAAAACTGGACTAACAGGACTAAGCTTAAACAACGGACTAGCCAGTCTAAATCTGGACTAAATTAGATTTTCCTTTTTTCAGTGTAAACGTCCTTATTGTAGGTTTTTGACATTTGGTTGTTTTGTCCAGAGACTGGGCTGGCTCTGGCTCTGGCTCTGGTTAGCCTTAGCCTTTAGCTTAACTAAACTCTTCTTTTGCACTACAGGTTCCAGAGCTCAAACCGCTGGACACTACTGCCTTGGCCTTTTCATCTTTTTGTTTGAGTATGTCTCGATGGAGAAAGCTGACTGTGAGAAAATGTGAGCAGATGGTGAACGTGAACAAACAATGACTCCAGGGGTCTCATTTATAAAGAGTGCGTAAATATCTACTTGGAAAAGCTACTACGAAAAAAAAATGCGATTTGTCCTGAGTGAAAAATTAGCCAGATTTATAAAACCTTCCGTAAGCGCTCTTTTCCTCCTGAGCAGCAGAAATCTGCGGCCAGGATCCCGCCTCTGGCCACGCCCTCTTCACACCTCCGTCTCACCATAAACAGGTATGCAAATGAGCCATTTAAAGGTTGTATGGAGGATTTTTCAAATCGAATTTCAAACGATGCACTTGTGTTTCCTCCCAGGCCAAGCCCTTCACTGCAAACTGGGCCAATGAGTTACTTAGGAACACTAAAGGTTTGCTTGAAGAGTTAACAGTAATAATAACGAGGTAACCTAGTT
>CM076395.1:20943003-20968454 GCA_038363315.1 Mugilogobius chulae | reverse complement strand
AAGGGACAGAAGTAAGCTGGTTGCCATGGTAATGACGTATTACTGTTGCTAAAGGAGCCTGTTATATTTTTATCTTAACCTTTACTCAAACCTTTTTCCTAACCTTACCCATTACTCTAACCCTTTTCCCTAACTTCCCGTTCTCCTAAACTTAATCACTAGACTATCTAGCATTTACCCTATGGACAGAGGTTGTCTAGTTGAAACTGGTGTATTTACCAAATAAATTTTATATTTCATTAATTTTATTTCACTTATCATCAATTTATTTCATTAAAAATCAATGTAGATTCAGACAAACACATACACCCTTAATGCTTTGTGGCAGGCTTTACAACTTTGGAAAATCCCAGAATACACTATTGCTTAGCGGCAATAAACTCTTGAGTATTATAAATATTAACATCATATTTAAGTTATTGCAGGAAGTGTTTATCCCACAAAAACACTCTTTTCTTTAGGCAAGTTGACGGTCAAAAAACAAACAAAAACATTTCGATTTACCCTAACTTGAATCACTTTATTTCCAGCTCAGTCCAAAGTTAAACAGTATTTTTCTCAGTCTGGCCTCAGTGAGTTGTGTGGAGTAGCAGCCTGTCTTGTTGCAGTGTCTGTGAGGATGGATGCCACTGGAAGGGCCCTTTATCTCATTGGACAGGTGCTGCTCTCTGAGACACGTCCTGTCTTCAGGCTGACAGCTCTTCTCATATCTCCTCACATGTCTCGAGAAGCCAATGTGTATATGGACACATTTGTCAAAGCCTCATCCACCCCATCCTTGACCACTCTGCCTCTGACCGTGACTTCTTCATGCAGTGACTGACCTCCGACTCAAGCCAAAAAGATTACAATTAACTGGAGATGAAAATTATTGTACATGTCGGGTTTTATGATCTGTGACACAGTACTTTGGAAGGTTTATGGGTCAAGGGTGCCACATGGAAAAAGTCATGTCTGGGTAAAAGCTGCTATTAAGATGATTTTAAATTTTACAGTCTACAGCAACTCGAAGGAGTATTATGTTTTTGTTTTTTTGTATTTAGCATTAAACTAATACATATGCAGATGTATTATTTACATTTTGTTCTTGTAAAACACACAAATGATCTAAAAATAAAAGCTGTTCCACTGACTACCAGTTCAAAAGAGTGAAACTGATAAGTCTTGCTTTTTATTGTAAAATTTTACTATAACAATCAGCAAATTTTAAGTTTTGTTTTGCTGTAAAGTGACTACAGACAGTTTTGAACCCCACATGTTTAACTTGAAATCGATTTTTTTAAAAGTAATGTAAACTGGTGGTAGGTAATGAACAGGGATTTTCTAAGCACTGAAACATCAGCTGCAGGATAAAACAAGAATCTTTTATTACAACTTTGTTTAAACTAAATTGAGAAAATACTGTTAATACATAGTTACAAACTCAAAGAATTATATCGAATAAGATCCTTTTACGGAACATTTTAATATGAATAGCAACTTGAAAAAAAAAATGGAAAAGACAGATGGCTCAAACCATTTTTATTTTTTGAATACATATTAGATGATTTTCCTGTCTGGTTTTTATTCTTGTCGACTGACAAAAAAATCCATACATAAGCATCTGTTTGTGTAATCTTAACAATAGAGAAATTATGTTTTCACCATGCATACATTTCCTAACTGGGTGATTTAAGTAGAGCACAAAATATGAATGAACCATAAACATTACTACAAGAGGATAGAGACACCTTAGGGTTAGATGTATTTTTAGTTAGACAATATACAAGGGCAATCTTTTGAATATCACAATAGGTCGTGAATATGGTTTTGAAGTTATGCAAAATTGGAATTTTGAGTATATCTTTTATAGAGAAAAAAAATAAAATAAAAAAGTTACTAGCTTTAAATAAGAGTATAACGTTGATATCTCCGCTCTTCTTATTTAGTCTTTTAGACCTGTTTGTCTCTGTGTGATGGAATATATTTAACTGAAAACCAGTGAACCAATGCTTTTCTAAGCTCCAGTGGAGATGACACTTGTTTTGCCTGGTTTGAGTGGTCCTCTGCTCTGTCTTCCCTGCAGGTCGGTGGTAGAGGCCACAGAGGTGGATCTGAACATGCGCGTGGGGCTGCATACGGGACGTGCGTGTGCGTGGCTGTAGGTGTGGCTGGACGTGGCAAACGTGTCACACTCGCAAATGTGAATGGGGCCGGAGGCTGCCCGGGTCAGTCCTGACTCAAACACACACACAGGAACACAAAATAGCACACAAAAACACAGGAACACACAGCAGCACAGCAGCAGGAGGCCCCTTCTGAGACTTGTGCGGCTGAATGACTGATAAAGTTCACAGTATTTCTCATGAATCCAGGGACACTATGATGGCGCTCATAATTGCTCCTAGCTAGGTCACATCAGAATGAGAAACGTCCAGAATGTTTAGACTAAGCAGAATTTTGTTAGTAAGTCCTTCATTATTGGAAAATACTGCATACAAGTACTACACAAACAATGTGTGTGTCTTGCACCACAAAAGTCAAAAAACATCAAAATAAAAGCTGGATTATCGACTAAACCAGAACTAAAACAGAATCAATGTTTAGGACTAAACTAGAGCCAAACTAAGTGTGAGCCCAGCAACAGCTTAAAAATTAGATAGAATAATATTGAACGTTTGTTGGACCCATGCTCATCATTTTTACTTATATTATTTGTAATTACTTATTCATAAGAATTAGCAAATATTCTAAAAGAAAAATTCAACAATTATGCATGCTGCTTCAAACAGCAGATTCACTTTATCACTTATTTGTGTAGCAGTTGTGTAAAAAATGCAGAAAATCTTCTCATTGCCTTAATATAACCTTTTTTTCTTGCGTCTATTGAATGTGAGTGCACTTCCCAGTAGTTCTATTAAAGCTAAAAAGCTGTGTTTAAATGCATGTACAGTAAGAGCCTAATTTGCACTTTAAAACCATGAAATGAGGCCAGCCCATGAGCCCAATTCCATCTTGTTCCAGTGAGGCAGAGATTTTTAGACGCGCTCCCATATTATACAAGGCGTTAGAGGATGTATGATTCTTTGGAGAAATTTTGAGAGAGACTAAAGGCAGTTGTCTACGACGTGATAAAAATGAATGAGTGAATGACATCAAACTCACCACAGGAAAGAAAATCGTAAGTGCAACCAATCTATTTCTAGTGCTCATCTTGTACTCTTTTAATAGGGATTTGCAGCGCAGAGAGAAATGATATGGAGAGCAGAACATGGTCAACTAAGACGGTTGAAGGAACATTTTTTAAGCTTTTTCAACGGCAGATCACTCGATTTTTTATAGTGGCTAAAGCCTGTTGGGTTATTTCTACTCTGTATGGTTATAAATATCTTATAGAATATTACTGTATGGTTTTTTTGTGAGATATTAATGCATTTTGATGAAATATTGTTTGTGAGCGAATACTACGTTTACATTTGTACTTTCATATAGGTGTCCTTAGTTAATAGTACAAATTATATACATTCTTTGCCTTGTAATTTGTTCATTATAACATACTTGTGTAGTATTTTGTACTTTAAATAAACACACTTAAGTTTACAAATCATAAGAATTTTTTAGGTTATTATACTATGTTGAATCGTATTAGAGCATCAGCTGCAGAAGTTCTTTAAAGTTCCATTTCTCATTTGCTTTATTGTTATAGGATATACAGTGATACTGTGTGTACACACAGATATTAGGATATATAAAACAAATAGGTTTTTCACTTTAAACAGAATGGATTGCGAATACATACAACCAAGAACCGATACGGTTAGGTATGTGTCCTGTAGGCGAGTAGAGGTAGAACCAGGATCTTAAATCGGGGCACACAAGAGAGACGCTCGCTGCAGATTCCTGCAGAACTCACAGTGATACCTCGGTACATTATATATATTCATTTGTAGACGATCTGCCATCGTCGTAAGGTAAGAACAGGCTCTGTTGTACAACACATGTCTGGTATCATTTGGAGTTTTTTTGATCAGTTTTGTGTGGGAAAGATTGTTTAAAATTTCCGATTGGCCTTGGTACTCAAAGGGAATTCATATGAGACTGACTATCTCATCTCACCTCGATAGAAATGTTGTCATACAGTAACTTGTGATACATGTGCTTTGGAGCGTTCGGCGCGTGTCTTCTCACTAACTAAACCAGATATACGTGAGATAATATATATTAGAATAGCATAACATATAATTGATAGCAAAGATAAAAATTCTTTCAATTATTCAGCTTAGCCAGAAACGCATATTCTTGAGAATGTATATATATAGTGCCTATATAGTCTGATGAAATGTCGCACGCGACAGTAACAGTTGAAATTTAGGACAGTTAACTGCAGTACTAGGATGATAGATGTTCCTTATCAAAGCATGACTGAAACAGTAAGAAACGATGAAGGAGAGAAAAGAGTAATATTAAAAGATGTTGTGAGAAGTAAAGGGGAATCGTAAAGTCTTTTGTGATTACGGAAGGGTCTAGTTACAGACAGAGACCTATGCTAACTGACGTAACATGAGAAAAGTTGCACTAAGTATAAAAGAAAAAGGTGAGTGAGAATCATGAAGGGTTGGTTAAGAAATTAAAAGTTGGACTTGAATTGAGAAAATGAGTAATTAAGAATAAGATTTAGCTCAAGTGGTAGAAAACTAAAATAAGTAGGGTGTATCGTATTGAAGGACACATTAGATAGCGCATATGGCAGAAATAGGAATCGAGAAGAAGAAATTGAAGAGTAAGGTAGAAACGGAGGCAAGAAGTGAAATTTGATGTAGGGAACAATAGGATAGTAGAGGAGAAGAGTGAGAGTTCAAAGAGGAAGGATCAAATTGTATATGTTTTGTGAGTTTAGTGATATATAATTTTGAGGAGACAACATATAAGGATTAGATTGTTGAAGGATGGAAGTAAAAATTGTAAAGATGTCTAGTATGTTGATAATATAGTGGAATAAAGATAGATGACAGGCGCACATTATCTGCACGAGGAGCGCTTATAGAGCAAGAGTACACATAGATATTGACATTACAACCGGTGTACGCGAGAAGCAATGAGGCGAATAATGTGGGTTAGAGTGTCTTGACGCTCAAGAAGATACACAGAGCCACTGACAAGTCGAGCAGCGATGAGGAGCAGTGGCAAGGTGGTGATCAGAGATGAGAGGATAGCATACTCACTCAGTCAAGGTCTAAGCAGAGCCCTAACTTGCGAGATCAGGCATTCGTGATGATCTGACTGGGATCAGCATGTATGGAAAGTAGGGTAGTGGCGCTAGGTGATTAGTCAGATGCGAAGAAAGTCCTTGAAAAGACAATTAAGATCAAAAGAGAGGATAGGGATGAGGAGGTCTAGAGAGTGAAAAAAGATGACAAAAAGTAAAAGAGACAGACAGTATGTCACTACGACACGTGTAACATGACAACGCAGAGACTTGGTCTGCAAAATTATATTAAAGATATTGTGATAGATGTTCACAGAGATGGTTGTATGAAAGAGCACACTGGTCACATTGTGATAATACTGCTTTCATAACGAACTAGTGATATTAGAATATGTGCATGTTATTTTTTTATGTGATATTGTAAGAAAGATGTAGTGTAGCAGGCAGAGTAAAATTGGTTAGTAAACATTAGCTAAGATGTAGACTGTGAGTGTAGTTGAGACGTACGTAAAGAAGCGGAAAGAAAAGATAGAATCATTCTGCGATGCAATATTACGGAGCTCATGATATATATGAGTTGGCAACAGGAGAAGAGTAGCCACAAAGTTAAAAGTGAGAATATGTGTGAGGGTACGCTTGCAGATAGACGTTAGAGCGACGATAGGGTGCAGATGAAGAAGCATCAATGATGTGGGAATATTAGTATTTGGAAGTCTTGAGAGAAAAAGAAATATGTCATACCAGATCATTCATGCTATCCGACTCTCACCCACAGCTCTTTTTAAACTATACACAAATTGAGGTGCGCTTCACAGCAAAGATCTCTTAAAATATACAGATCTCTCTCAACAACAAAATAAAAGAGAGAAGAGTGTGATATGAATTATAATAGAGGCTTTTGCACACCTTGCAACCTGACGAGTCAAATTATTAGTAGTGAAATGAACAATAGAAACTCTGTGTTGAGATAGGTATAATAGAAAATGGAATTAGATATGATGATATTTATTTTTTTCTCAAGATTTTCAAAAACACAATCCAAATGTTTGATTATGAGTAATTAGAACACCATTATCGTGCAATATTGATGGTTAGTGCAGTATAGTTCACAGATTCTCTTATACATGTGGATACTTAAACAGGTAGTCTGTGTGGGTCATAATAATTAGCATGAAGAGGAAATGGAGGAGAAATTGGTAAGTTTTGCTGCGCCTTTGAGGAGTATAAAATACAGCTAGTTGTATAATATAGAAACTGATCAAGAACAATTCACCTAATCAGTGGTACTTCTGCTTGAAATAGTGGGGATTTAACGAAATAGATTGTGGAAATTTCACACACTCAAAAAGAAAAAACCATCAAGTAACAGTGGTAGAAAGAGATATCAAAATGCAGTTTTGTCTATTAGAACCGTCTGAACAGCTATCAGAATATCTTTTAATATTTGGCAAGTCATACTAGGTTTCATGGTAATGGGTAGGGAAATGTGGTTTTTTTTTTTTTCTTTTGCAGTTAACCACAAGACCAAACCATTTCCTCTTAGCATATTGTATTCGTTTATACGCAATTTTTTCTTGCATGAAATTTCTCTCACATGTGGCGGAACGTACTTGTAAGAAGACCTATCGGCCGTCAACATTTCACAGGAAGCTAAAGCCAGTTTAAGAGATACTGCATAGATTAGTATCTTAATGGAACTGAGAGACCGCTAGAACAGACGATGAAACCGATGTGCAATGAAGACACAGACAGTGAGAAGTACGTTAATGCTACTATCGGCGCTCTTACACTTAAGTGGCAACATTGCTTTCAGAGTATATCGAGAGATACCAAATATATTACGATTCATGGGCGGGTTGAATTAGATACTTAAGATTGTAAAGCGCTTTGAGTGGCCTGGAATGGTATGGAAAAGCAACTATATAAAATACGAGCCATTACACCTATTAACCACTCCCTTGAAAACTACTTAAAGGGTCTCTAGAAAAACACGTATACGCCTGTAAAGCACTAAACATATTAAATTGTTTTTAAGTCTGTTGTGGCTGCATGACCCTGTTCCTATACATTAATTTAATTTATAAACAATCATACTTTGTTCACCACACTCTCTCAATTCATCTAGCCTGTTTTCTCTACACAAACAACCTTAAACCTTTTTTCGAACTTTTTAACCATTGGTGCTAATTAGGAACACATTATTTTAGTTTCACACCTGGCAATCATTAATCTATCAAAATACGTCATTTGTAATGTAAATTTTATTCTAACAACTCCATGTCGACTGAATAGCATTTAGAGTTCAGAAAGGCCAAAGGGCAGAATAGACACTGTAAACAAAAAGACTTTAGATTCTTTTACATTTCTCACAAACTTATTATCTTTTCTTCTTATGTTTATAATGTTTTTGAGTCAGTTTTGATAAGTGGACGATTATCTGCGTATAGTATCTTGTCAAGTTAAAGGTCCTAGCGAATTCAGCTAAGGAGTGTCTGTGGCAATACAGACCATCTAGGGCGACCAACAGAAAAAATCTCAAATGAAATTAGATTTGGAGTGAGAGTTGTAGGGCCCTGTAATAATGTGAGATTTTATTTTCGCATAGCCTGACATAATATTTTCTAGTATCCTAACTATTTTATCTTCTCACGTGGATTCGTATAGCTGATTGTGGGTAGTTAGGAGACGTCATGCTGAATACTGCGCCAAAAGTCGATACAAATTTCAAAACGATCCCGTGAAATACTGGCTTCTATGGTGTGGTGTCGCAGCTTAACACTCAGGCTCCAGCGGATACTAATTTACCAAAACTGGACAGCTTTGACAAGCAGCAAAGACTCGTGTTAAGTACGCAAGATGTCTCGTACGGTTACGACGATGATGAATGGTAACAACCTGAAAAATTGTCTCGTGTGATGTTTCTGCAGGAGTAAGGCTGTGCTCTCCGTGGCCAAATCCTGGTTACTTCCTCGGATACAGGATGTGACAGAAGGATTATTAAGAGACATTGGACTGGCTCTAACGTAGTGTTCTCTTGTGGATGTTGCATCCTGATAATAGGATAAACCTGTTCTTTTTAAATCCACTAAATCTCTGGCGCAGAATGTAAATAGCCACAGACTGTAAATAGTCTATAACATAAAGGCATAGAGGAACTTTAAAGGCGAACTTCTGCGCTGATATGCTCTACTAGATTAAATAAAATAAACTAAAAAGAAATCCGACGATGGAGAGATTTTATTTGTATATGAGTTTAGTTGTTTTAAACAATACAAGAAGTCGGTTTAAGCACAATACAAGGCAGAAGGTTGTTACATATTACTAAAACCGTAATAAGTGACAAGTCCTATGTATGCCCAAACATTATTCAAATGCTATTCACAAAAAACAAAATGATTCATATCGGAGACGGATTTACTCAGAAAGTTGATTAACAATTATAACGTAAACAAGCTCTTAACATATAGAAGTCAAAAACTCGCTCACACAATGGTTCTTCAACTTGGTCTTGTGACCAGTTCAGAGACTATCTCATACATTCTCTCAATAACCTACAGATACCATAGATGCAGGCACTCTGAAATCAGAAATGTGTGCACTTAAGTCCTTGGTGAATTATAGCAATACTTTTTAGTTTTTATGACAGTAGAGTAGCAGTTCTATTTAGTCTTATCAAAATTCCATCTTCAATAGTAAAAAAATCTATAAAATTGACCTTTGTATACGAACATAAGGGAGGCACAGCACTCTTAAAATCTCTTAGACGGCTCTAGAACTGGAAAAATAAGAATAGGGGACTACAATGGGCAGAGAGCCTATTTACGTGAAGTTTATCAAGTGGCAGTACAATATAAGGACACATTTACTCAGATACTGACCTAATATTAAACATTGGACTTTTTGAGCGTTATAGACCTACTGGACGTGCACTCACATTCATATAATAGAACTCTATCTTTGAGACCAATGGAAAAAAAAGAGATTAATATTAAGAGGAACGTAAAATGTATTAGTTCTGCAAATGTTTTTATACTCTACAGCTTTCACAAACACCTACAAATATTATGTGATATAATGGCAAATGTTACATCTTTCATATGTGCTTTCAAAAAATCTTGTTCCATAGATTATTGAAGTGCAGTCATGACAGTAATAGTAAGAGATGTCGAGAGGAAATTTTGATTTTTTAGAATATTGAGGCTAAGAAACGAGAGAAGTAAGGATGAGCATACATATATATAAATGTGGAAGCAGGAGATGAGTCCAACAAAACGGTATCGAGTAATCGAAACATGTGGTTATGATACTTAGTCTAGAGAGAGGGCAGGGCGGTGACACTTTATGTTATTGGGCTACTAAAGTGTGTAGCGGTAAAGGGAAGCGATTGATTCTGTTTTAGTTTGGTTTAGTCGTAATCCATGAGAGGACTTATTGTCTTTAGATGTTTTTGATGACTTTATGTGTAACGGGCGAGAGATACAGCAGACACATTGTATTGTGAGTATCTGACTAGCTATGATCGAGAATAGAGTGAAGACTATTACTAGGAACAGAAGGTCCTGCCTTGAGTCTAAGAAGTTGGACGTGATTATACGATCACACACAGATACTGGATGAGTAGGACGCGTGGTGTAGAAGGAGCCCGATTATGAGCGCGTATCATGAAGGTAGACCGGTCATGGAGAGTTAATATACAAGGCGAGTGAAAATGACTGAGAGAACTTGATATAGAATCAGAAAGAGTAAGGAGGCCGGAACGAATTGGCTAGTAGATGATCCCGGCCAAGGGAGACATGAGGGACACGTCACGTCAGCTGATATGCTGCGATTTGTTATATCACGCTGCAAGATGCTATTAAATTTGTTGTTGCTCACATTTTGAGTGTCTCCTTGTGTGTGTCGTGTTTGAGTCAGGAACTGACAGGGCAGACACGTGCTACAGAGCGTCCATCGCCATATTTTGCCAGGAGTAGTAGAGACAATCGTTTGGAACGAGAAGTTCATATACTTGACTTTTCTCTAGTCCTGTCTTAGCACAGACACAACCAGCACCCGTACCGGACCGTTTGTGCATCGACCCCACGCGCTTGTGGTTCTAGATTCCATCTTCTGTTGGTTCTGTCTTGTCATGATCCTCTTGGTTCATGTCGGAAAGACAGGCAAAAAGGACACACACTTTCACAGTAAAGCAACAGGCACAAACACACTCGCTCATCGTCTCATTCTGATGCAAGTAGAGACAGCATTGGTTTCCCTGGTGATGATAATTAGCCTTTTTGAAACGCACGAACAACAGGGTCGAAAAGCTTTTGGATATCTTAAATAAGAACGCACGCCGATAATCAAGGTTAATACGTGACATTCACTTCTTATTTTTATAATGCTTTATAATCTATTTTAATTTATTTTTTTTTCTTCTATAAAAGTTTATTTATGCACATACATTCAAGTTTTGCATAACTTCAAACCATATTCACGACCTATTGTGATATTCAAAAGATTGCCCTTGTATATTGTCTAACTAAAAATACATCTAACCCTAAGGTGTCTCTATCCTCTTGTAGTAATGTTTATGGTTCATTCATATTTTGTGCTCTACTTAAATCACCCAGTTAGGAAATTTATGCATGGTGAAAACATAATTTCTCTATTGTTAAGATTACACAAACAGATGCTTATGTATGGATTTTTTGTCAGTCGACAAGAATAAAAACCAGACAGGAAAATCATCTAATATGTATTCAAAAAATAAAAATGGTTTGAGCCATCTGTCTTTTCCATTTTTTTTTTCAAGTTGCTATTCATATTAAAATGATCCGTAAAAGGATCTTATTCGATATAATTCTTTGAGTTTGTAACTATGTATTAACAGTATTTTCTCAATATTAGTTTAAACAAAGTTGTAATAAAAGATTCTTGTTTTATCCTGCAGCTGATGTTTCAGTGCTTAGAAAATCCTGTCATTACCTACCACCAGTTTACATTACTTTTAAAAAAATCAGATTTCAAGTTAAACATGTGGGGTTCAAAACTGTCCTGTAGTCACTTTACAGCAAAACAAAACTTAAAATTTGCTGATTGTTATAGTAAAATTTTCACATAAAAAGCAAGCTTATCAGTTTCACTCTTTTGAACTGGTAGTCAGTGGAACAGCTTTTATTTTTAGATCATTTGTGTGTTTTACAAAGAACAAAATGTAAATAATACATCTGCATATGTATTAGTTTAATGCTAAAATACAAAAAAACAAAACACAATAGTACTCCTTCGAGTTGCTGTAGACTGTAAAATTTAAAATCATCTTAATAGCAGCTTTTACCCAGACATGACTTTTTCCATGTGGCACCCTTGACCCATAAACCTTCCAAAGTACTGTGTCACAGATCATAAAACCCGACATGTACAATAATTTTCATCTCCAGTTAATTGTAATCTTTTTGGCTTGAGTCGGAGGTCAGTCACTGCATGAAGAAGTCACGGTCAGAGGCAGAGTGGTCAAGGATGGGGTGGATGAGGCTTTGACAAATGTGTCCATATACACATTGGCTTCTCGAGACATGTGAGGAGATATGAGAAGAGCTGTCAGCCTGAAGACAGGACGTGTCTCAGAGAGCAGCACCTGTCCAATGAGATAAAGGGCCCTTCCAGTGGCATCCATCCTCACAGACACTGCAACAAGACAGGCTGCTGCTCCACACAACTCACTGAGGCCAGACTGAGAAAAATACTGTTTAACTTTGGACTGAGCTGGAAATAAAGTGATTCAAGTTAGGTGTAAATCGAAATGTTTTTGTTTGTTTTTTGACCGTCAACTTGCCTAATGAAAAGAGTGTTTTTGTGGGGATAAACACTTCCTGCAATCACTTAAATATGATGTTAATATTTATAATACTCAGAGTTTATTGCCGCTAAGCAATAGTGTATTCTGGGATTTTCCAAAGTTGTAAAGCCTGCCACAAAGCATTAAGGGTGTATGTGTTTGTCTGAATCTACATTATTTGAATGAAATAAATTGATGAAAAGTGAAATAATGAATTAATAAAATTTATTTGGTAAATACACCTGTTTCAACTAGACAACCTCTGTCCATAGGGTAAATGCTAGATAGTCTAGTGATTAAGTTTAGGAGAACGGGGAAGTTAGGGAAAAGGGTTAGAGTAATGGGTAAGGTTAGGAAAAAGGTTTGAGTAAAGGTTAAGAGGTTAAATAAAAAATATAACAGGCTCCTTTAGCAACAGTAATACGTCATTACCATGGCAACCAGCTTACTTCTGTCCCTCCAGGCCAGACTTTAAACCTGTCCATAGTGGACTACAATTATTTAACAAATCCATGAGACACAAGAGTTGAAGAGGCTGTACCTATTCTTATGTAATACGTAAATAAAAACCTGTTTTGCTTCTGTACAGTTATAATGCAAAAGCTTCTATTCTGTTGAAAATGAGGCTGCAGTGTACTGTCTGTATGAAATTACAGAGCTAAGCAGTCTATTTTTTCTCTGCATAACCATGACGACTAAATTAATGATGTTTTAAGAAAGTTATGGAAAGCACTTATAATCTCATCTGATGAAAAACTGTAATGGTTTGATTGTATTAGGTGAGTTAAAAAATATGATGACTGTTACAAAATGAAACAATTCGTTCTGACATGTTCTAAAACAAATGGCCTGAGTGCTTAGAGTAAAAAAACACACGCTGACACAAGTAAATCATGCATTTCACATCATGACTTTACCCCGCCTGGGAATCACACTTGGTACGGTCTTGCTTTTCTATAATAATAAATGTAGCTGCTGTTTTACTTACGCAATGGTGTCAATCATATCGAGGCCCATCTCCACACAGCAGTGAGCGTGGTCAGCCTTGGGTTGGGTAAGCCCTGACACACAGTAGTAACAGTCTCCCAGGATCTTTATTCTCCTGCAGTGGTTTTCCTGAAAGAAAAGCCCAAAAAACACACTCTGAAAGGCCATATTGAAAAACATTAGGTATATTTAGAGACAATACAAATAAAAAATTTGATGAATTATTGATTGGTCTAATGCACCATCTACGATTTCAATCAGGACTTTTATACAATTGCTTATGGCCTATTATAGACATGGTGGAACAGAGCAATGCCTACAGCTTGCTGTGGTGTTTATATGCAAAATAAAAAAAAACAGAGAATTTTTACTATTGTTAGAGGTTTTATGCTCTGCTGGCATCTTCCCTGATTACTTTCATTGGTCTGTGTGCTTCATATGAGAAGTTAGAGATTGTTGTTGCTTAGCATTACTTTGGATAAAAGTAAAAATGGTAGTATTGTTTTAGATGGACTGATTCTGGCTTTTTGTCATGTCGTACATATTTATAGAACCCAGCTGAAGTCATTTTGGAGTACATTGCTTTAAGGATAAAATGTTCATTTGAGCAGAAATAATAGTTGGCGATTGTGCCTAAAGAATATTTTCAGTGAAGCGTGTGCCATACATTAATATAAAGCAATGCATAACGGATGTAATAAAAATGGTGATACATGTTTGTTTGTTTTGTCAAAAATTGTGCAGTATTTATTTCTCCCCTCAGCTTGCCCGATGAGCCAGTTTCTTCCTCTTTCTGCTCAAATAAGTATTGGAGAAGTCTATAAGGTTTGGTGTCCAGGCTGGTCCATAGAATCTGATCCTAATGTATTATCTTTTGTAGTTTGTTAGCTCCTGGAACTAAATGAAGGTGTGAATTGCTATCATTAATTTACATAATTGTTTGTGAACATCCATGAACCATGCAGCACCTATAGTGTTGGGTGATTCACGGATGGTTCATGACCCTAGGCCTGCAGTCATGAATGATTATGTAAGATACGACTACTATGGAGGAATAACTAGATAAAGGAGGCACTGCTGTGTTGTTCCCTCTAGAATAAAATATATTGTGGACATGTTGTAATGTTGTTCTCGTTGTTATATTTAAGCTGTGAAACATGAAAAAGCAGAGCTAAAAGTCCCAAATACCAAAAGGAGTTCAAAATGCCTGCATATTTCATAATTGTTTGTCTTCCAACTCTCTCAGTCTCATTCAACTTCAGCCAGAACCAATTTCCAAGCACCAAAACAACAAATTAGCCAGTATATTAACAGAAGCTGTTTTGATTTGTGTCTCACTTTACACAGTTTCAGATCCTTTGTTTGTTAGTTGCACAAGCGTACAGTTTTCTTGTTACCGGAGTCGTGGGTCTGCTCAGATGTGCACGTTGTTCTGTGTGTTTGTACTTGGGGCCGACTCTAATTGCTCCGACATGCTGTTGAAGTAGAATCCCGCCCACACGTTCTCTGACAGATCAGCTATTTGTCACTGCGTACATTGTAGACAAACTACAAGATGATGATCCCAGCACAAATGCAAAAACTCACGCACCTTGCCCACACCAAGATGGCCGTTGTAAATAGTGAGTGGGATGTTAAAAGAACAACTATCCAGATACTCATCAATGCAAGTCTTGAATTGTACATAAGTAAGCAGCAGTATATGAAAGCAATATCGAAATGGCACAACAATAATTGGAATTCACTAGGACAGAAAGTTTGAAATTGGTGAATACCAATTTTGAGGTTACTATAATGATTAAAAATTTACAAGTTATAATAGAATAATGTTTTCATGAATAAAAAGTGCTCAAAACGTTGCCACAGTAACCTGAAAATTCGTGGACTGATCTTGATGTTGTCAGAGTATTAAAAAAATCTCATAATGGAGGCAACTGACGAATACATGTTTTTAATAATTCATTTAATTTCCTCAATAGTTATAGTCAATTAATAAGTAATTGTACCGCAAATGGTAGAAAAAGCCTACTAGTGTGTAATATTTGAACTTTTTTGTAAGTATGATGAGTGTACATTATAATCTACAACTATTATAAAATCTGACAGAATTTAAATGTGCGGTTTATCTTAAAGGTTTTTGAAGGAAGGTCTGTGGTCACCTTTTGACAAGCCAGCAAACCTTTTTTTTTGCTTTGATTAGAGAATGTTACACTATGGGCCTTTAAACTTAGCTATATCCATGAAGACAAGGGACTTCCGGTTTAGGCAGCGCCATGTAAAGACGTGTCTCGTGGTGTTCCACACAGGAGCCATTCTCTTTTAAAAAGTTAACTTCAGAAAGTTCGAAACTACACTTCGTTTGTTTTGTTAAGCTGTTGTAACATTGGCAAACGACAAAATGCCGCCGAAAAAAGCAGCTAGCAAGACGGAGCAACCAGATGCAGTAGCCGAGCGTCGAACAGAGGCTAACGTTAGCTTACCTGCTCCCTGCCCGGACGAAGACGCTGCGGTCGGCAACTCCGGTGGTAAACAAGTCCTTGATGCCATCGCCTCCCTCAAGCAAGAGTTGTTTGACAAAATTGAGGAAAAAGCCGCTCAAACACAAACAGAGCTGCGTAATGCCATTGGGAAGATCAACAGGAGACTAGATGACACAGAGAGTCGCACGACGGATTTAGAAAATGGTGTCAGCGCTCACTCGGATATGATAGCTGCTTTGGAATCGGAGGTGACGACCATGAAGAAAGATCTGGCCACACTGAAAGCTAAATGCGAGGACCTGGAGGCACGGTCACGTCGCTGCAATATCCGCATCACCGGAGTCAAAGAAGGACGAGAACACGGTAAAAATCCTTCCCAGTTTGTGGCAAACATTCTGAAAGAGGCGCTTAGTCTGGATAAACTCCCGTGTCTGGATATAGCGCACAGGACTCTCCGTTCCAAACCGACAGATGACCTGCCACCAAGGGCGTTTGTAGTGAAATGCCACTATTTCACTGAAAAAGAAATGATACTAAAGAAAGCGGCTGCGACAAGGGTGATAACAACCGTGGATGGAGACCGCATTTTCGTCATGTCTGATTTCACTCCGGCTGTGAGTAAACAACGTGCGGCGTTCACAGAAGTGAGGAGCCTACTTCGTGGATGCGAGGGTGTTCGCTACGGACTCAGGTACCCGGCTACACTTCGCATCACAACAGCGGATGGACGCGAGACCACCTTTAAAGATCCAAGGGCCGCCAAAGACTTTGTTTTGAAGGAAATTCGTGGTGAATGACTATTTGGAGAATCGTGACTCTTGCAGCACTCGAAGTTGGCTCAGTCTTATTTTTCTTCGCGTTTGTTCTCTCCAATCAGGTAACAAGGACTATTATTTTTCTGTTGTCCACTGTTCACTGTTTAACTTGTTACATGTGTCACATTTAAAGCTTAGTTGAGAAGGCTTACACACAAAATTAACCTTTATGTTTAAATCTCGACTGTTATTGGTTGTTGTGGCAATAATTACTGTATGCGTGTATATATAGGCTTGTATATGAGTATACACATGTACACTTGCGCATAATATACATAAGCGTATAAAACTACATAGGTTCCTGTGTGTGGACTGGTGGGCCAGCATGGTAAGCACATTGAGATGGCATTTGGAAACCAGAAGCACGACTGTCTCAACTTGGGACTTGGTCGGACTTTCTTTTTTTTTTGTTTGTTTTCTTTGTAATATTGTCGTTGTTTACATTGTTTTCTGTTTTTCTGGGGTGTTGTTTCCCCAGTGGTGTGTTATTGGAGGCAGGCTCAGGTGTTTTTCTTTGTGTTTTTTATCTTATTTTATTTCATTCATTTGCTGTTGTGGGTTACAATCCGTTTAATACTCTGATCAGAATTCAACTATGGCATCTAATAATCAGGTTTTAACCGCTACTACCCTGGTTTCGTGGAATGTACGGGGACTCAATCATCCTATCAAGCGTAATAAAATATTCTCTCATCTGAATAAACTACACAGTCGCATTGTTTACCTACAAGAAACAAAATTGCTTAACAAAGACCATGCTAGACTCTGAGAGGAGGATTTACACAATGTTTCCACTCAAATTTTAATAGTAAAAGCCGGGGAGTTGCTATTCTTTTGCATAGAGATGTACCATATGTTGAAATTAAAACCTTAAGGGACAAAAATGGCCGATATGTTATTACTCAAGGCAAATTATTTGAGAGACCTGTTGTTTTGGCAAATGTTTATGGTCCTAACTGGGACAATGCAGAATTTTTTACAAGTTTTTTCTCCCTTTTACCAGAGCTTGATTCATATGACTTAATAATGGCAGGAGATCTAAACTGTACATTGAACCCAATTTTGGACCGTTCTAGCTCTAAAATTACAACGCAAAACAAATCGTCAAGGTGTATTAACGAATTCCTTGAGGCCTATGGAGTGGTGGACCCCTGGAGATTCAAGTATCCAATGTCCAAACAGTTTTCTTTTTTCTCCCCTGTGCATCAAAGCTACTCAAGAATTGACTATTTCTTAATTGATAAAAAACTCCTACCCATTGTTGGTAGTACAGAATACGACGCAATTGTCATATCTGATCATGCACCGGTGATTCTGAAACTTAACTTCCTTGAGAATAAGCCTCCATCCTTCTCGTGGAGGCTTAACTCCAGATTATTATCTGATCAGAATTTTGTTAATTTTATTAACACACAAATAGATCTATTCATGGAGCTTAATGAATCACCAGAGATAAGTTATTCCACACTCTGGGAAACTTTGAAAGCCTATTTAAGGGGGCAAGTTATCTCTTTTGTTGCTGCAGAGAATCATAAGCGGACAAAACAAGCATCAGAATTAATTGATAAAATTAAAGAAATAGATCAACTGAACTCAGCAGCGCCCTCTATTGATTTGTACAAAAAGAGAATCCTTCTCCAAACTGAATTTGAGGCCATCACTAATGTTAAGGCCATAGACCTTCATCTGAGGTCCCGCCTCACACATTACGAACATGGTGACCGGGCCAGTAAGCTTTTGTCACATCAATTAAAGCAATTGTCAACCGCTGGTTTTATTGCGGCAATCAAAGATGGGCATGGACATGTACTAACAGATCAAACTGACATTAATACAGAGTTCAAAATGTTCTATGAAAAATTATATACCTCTGAAGCCAGTGATCCAACTGAAGTGGATAGCTTTTTCAATGATTTGACGCTACCATTGTTAGACGATTCAGATAAGAATGCAATGGAAACAGATATAACTCTTCAGAAATTAATAATGCTATTGGGAAAATGAAATCGGGTAAAGCGCCGGGCCCAGATGGGTATCCCATAGAATTTTTCAAAATATTTGCATTCAAATTAGTCCCAGTGCTATTCAAAGTTTTTAGAGAGATTTTGGATAAGAAAGCCCTCCCTCCAACGATGACACAAGCACAATTTCACTGTTATTAAAAAAATCGAAAGATCCACTCCTCTGCGAATCGTATCGTCCCATTAGTCTCCTTAATTGCGATTATAAAATTCTTGCAAAAGTACTATCAGCTCGACTTGAAACAGTCCTTCCAAAATTGGTGCACACAGATCAAACGGGATTTGTTGTGGGAAGGCAGATCTCCAGTAATCTACGCCGTGTTTTTAATATTGTCTATCAGCGCAACAATATTGAGCCTGAAGTAGTGATATCTCTTGACGCCCAAAAGGCTTTTGATAGAGTTGAGTACAATTTTTTGTTTACTACTCTTAAGAAAATGGGGTTTGGCCCAATTTTTTGTTCCTGGATCACTACTATTTACACGGCACCTCAAGCATCTATTAGAACAAATAAAATCATCTCGAGCTTCTTTCCTCTCTCTCGTGGAGCTAGACAAGGATGCCCATTGAGCCCTATTTTATTCGATATTGCTATTGAGCCTCTAGCAATAATGTTGAGACAGTCTGCTCAATTAATTGGAATACAAAGAGGAGGGCAAACCACAAACTGTCGCTTTATGCGGACGACCTCCTACTCTTTCTTTCCAACCCGCAGACCACGATCCCCATCGCACTTAACCTTATAAACCAATTTGGCCGAATCTCTGGATATAAATTAAATTTGACTAAAAGTATTCTCTTCCCAATAAACAAAGCAGCTCAAGATTGGATTTACAGGGTTTTCCTTTCACAATCAATAAGGAAAGTTTTGATTATTTAGGGGTGTGCGTAACTTATAACTATGACCTACTGTTTGAAAACAATTTCAAAAAGGCTCTAGATAAAGCTAAACTGGACATGGATAGATGGTCAAATCTCCCTTTGTCACTTGTTGGTAGGGTCAATTCAGTGAAAATGATACTTTTGCCGAGGCTTCTATATCTATTTCAGACCATTCCAGTCTTTATTCCAAAAGCATTTTTAAGGAATTGAATAAGCACATGTCTATGTTCATCTGGAACAGAAATGTTCCTCGTATCAGAAGAGAGTTCTTAGAAAGGCAGAAGGAAGATGGTGGGCTATCTTTACCCAATTTCCTATATTATTATTGGGCAACAAACATTCATAAATTGCTATTCTGGACCATGGATACGTCAGAGGCTGACTTTCCATCTTGGGCTCACCTTGAACAGTTTTCCTGCAATCCAGTTTCTCTTGGGTCTCTGTTGTGTAGTTCACTACCCTTGAGCAAACGACTTAGGACAAATAATGTTGTTGTCCATGGAGCTTTAAAAATATGGTTTCAGTTCAGAACACATTTCAAATTCAAAAGTTTTTTAATTGCAGCTCCTGTTCAACGCAATGTTCACTTCGCCCCTTCCTTAATAGATCAATCCTTCCAACAATGGCATAGGAGAGGACTAAAATGTGTGAAAGATTTTTTCAAACATGGCAAATTTATTTCCTTTGAGCAGTTAAAAAATGATTTTGACATTCCTCAATCAGACTTTTTTAGGTACCTTCAATTACGTAGCTTTATTAAATCGTCATTCTCTTTAACGTTACCTCCAGTGACATGGCTTGATGAGTGTCTAGACTTGGATCCGCTTAATAAAGGCTTGGTATCACAGATCTACAACAAAATCCAAAATGCAGCATCTCCATCGCTAAGTCATATGAAGTTGAAATGGGAAGAGGAACTAGGTGAACAAATTACTGATAGAACCTGGCAAATGGCAATCTCAAGAATCCATTCATCATCTCTGTGTATAAGGCATGGTCTATTACAGTTTAAGGTGCTGCACAGGCTGCATCTGTCTCCATCTAAAATAGCCAGACTCTACCCGTCTGCTGATGCCTCTTGTGCGAGGTGCGGTCTCGGCCCAGCCAACCTGACCCATATGTTCTGGGTGTGTCCCCAGTTAAAAAATTTCTGGGAGAACATATTTAAAACAATTTCATTTATTTGTAAGAAAACTATTGTTCCAACTCCTGTTACGGCTATATTTGGTGTTGTCCCCTCAGATATTTCTGTAACACCTCATCAGAGCAATGCAGTTGCTTTTATAACACTTCTTGCAAGACGCTTGATATTATTTAGCTGGAAAAAAATGGCCCACCATCTTTTAAGCATTGGGTGGAAGAAGTTATGTCCCATTTAAAGCTTGAACATTTGAGACATGCTATTAGCGGATCCATTCAAAATTACTATAAGACCTGGCAACCTTTTATTTTCTATTTTGAGTCTGAAATGAGTGTTTAGCCCACTTTTAGATATTTATATGTGTATGCATATATATATTAATATTTGCATAACTTTTTTTTTTTTTTTTCCTATCTATTTTGTATATTTTTTTTCTTATTTCTTATTATTATTATTTTTATTATTATTTTTCCCTCTATTTATTAAATATATTGAATATCTGCCACCAAAATATTTTTATATTATTTGGTTTTTTTGTTTTTTTTTTTTTTTTTTTTTTTTTTTTTTTATGTCTTGCCATTTGAAAGCCTGCTGTCCTTTGTTGATATGTTTTTGTCTTCTGTTAAAGCTTTGAAAATCAATAAAAAGATTTGAATAATAATAACTGTGTGTGATTTCAATGTCTGATAAATGTGAGAAGCTAAACTTAAATCTGCTTTGCTACAACTGTTAACTTGATTTTCTCTTTTTACATGTCAGTTACAAACCCAGTGCTCAGTAGACTTGTTGTGGGTTGAATTTGTTATCAAACTGTAGTTTATTTTTCCTGTTTTAGTTGTTTATTGAACTCTTACAAGAGAAAATGTCCTTTCTCTCCATTAACTCCATTGCATCGCTGCCACTCAGCATGAACATTTAGAATGCTGTAATGTCACCTGCATAACCTCTATAGTAGCTATGATACTATTATTAGGAATTACAGTGAATAATTGTGTTTAATTGTTCATTTCAGTTCTGTTTTTAAGTTTTGTACTTTATAGTTTTATGTGGAATCGACAAAAGAGAACTTTTGTTTTCCTAACACCACTTAAAGGAGACCTATTGTGTGTTTTTTTTTATATATTAGTAAGAAACTAGAACATACACAGATCAGTAATTTACAATTTTGTTCATTGTAAAACACAAAGTTGATTTAAAACTACTTAAAAATAGGAACAGCTCTACTGATTTCCCTGTTCAAAACTGCAGATCTGATAAGCCCCCGCTCTTTATTTTAAAATGTAACTGTAAAAAACAACAGATTTCTAAAAACATTTTTTTTTACTGTTGGAAAGTGGCTCTGGGGACAGTTTTGAACCATTTATGCTTCACTTTGAGTTTTAATCTTTTGAATTATAACAAGTAAATACAGACAAGTGGGAGGGGATAGGTGGTAGGTGAGAACGGGATTTCTGAGCACTGAGCTGCAGCTGAAGAACAAAACAAGATTACTCCAACATGTATGAATCAATTCAAATATAAGTTTGAGTAAACTAATGATAAAGGAAGGCCGTTATAACAAGGTTAAAAACTTAGAAAAGTGAATTTGACAGAATAGGTCTCCTTTAACCCTCAGTTTACCCTTTAAAAAACTTACACTCTTATCCCTAGGGGCCTAAACGTGGCTTTCTTGTTTAAACATCCATAAATGGTCATATTTTCATCTTTTTTTCTACTTTAAAAACTCAGATTCATAGAACTACTTCTTCTTGACGCGTACATACCAAATATGTGTAATATTTCAAATATTTTTAACCCTTTATTGTCCAGTAAACATGCAAAACACAGCTGTACAGCTGATGAAAAATCTAAAAAATGGAAATAACTTTAAAAAATTCATTCAAAATTGAATGAACTCTATATGCTCATTAGCCCTTGTCATTGGTCAATAATTGGCAGTGAAATTATTTTTTCCCAGTTTTTTAGTTTTTTGCTTCTACTGATCAAAAACTTTGATTATAGATTAAATTTAATGACTTTTTTGTGTTGATTACAATGCTACAATCATAAAGTATAGTTTGTTTCACCATAAATGTATTGTCAAGTTGTTTTTAGACTATGGTGGCAAAAATTAGACTATTAATGGAAAACACTGGAGAACTTACCTGTGATATAAATTACATCCATGATCAACAAAAATCAACACATGACTCCAAAGTTTAGTTAGATTTAGCAGTTCATACGTCTGAAGATTTGGACATTTCTCCCACACTGTACAGCACTGACTCAGGAGCGCTTTTGTGCCAACCGGTGGTTGAGAAAAGGTACTGCTTTTTCAGACATTAAATCCTTGGGCTTGTCGTAGCAAACACTAGAACACATTAGTATCAATGTGCACTGGAAATAAACAGACAAAGCAAGTTTAGTCTTAGTTAAGTCTGTATGAACCCTGTGTTAGTCATAGAATGGCTCAGAAGTTAAAATAAATCTGGTTCTTGTCAAAGTTAAACACATTTTTTGTAAAAGCAGAATGATCCACAGAAGAAAAGGCCTGTTTTATGTGGTTCATTAGTGATAAACTGAGTCATGAGGTTCTACAAACAGCTTCTGCTTCTGACACGAGCAACACCAAGTCAGACATGTTGGTAACTCAGCTGTGACTGTCTGACCGTCGTCTTGTTTGACTCATCACTAGTTCATATTTCACTCTTTGGATTCGCCTTGACTCTGTTCTTCACCTGTCGTCTGAAGTGTAATGAGAGTTAGAAGTCATAAACCTCTCCACTTCTCCCAGGCTTTAATCCCATCATGTAAACATTAAGCGTCTCTGTTTCAGTCGGGGAAAGTGGCGGCCGATAACTGCGTGGGCCGCTTCCTCATGGACCTGGTGAACAAAGTGCCCACCATCTCTGCAGAGGACTTCCAGAACATGCTCAACTCCAACATTAATGTGAGTATTAGACCATTTTAACATGTGTTTGTGGCATTAGATATCACCACATTAGTGATAAGAGCAACAGTTCATTAATTTTGACCCACATCAGTCCACCCTGTATTTATTAAAAGTGTCTATTCAAATACACTAAAGAACAAAGTCTTTTAACAAATAATTAGACTGTGAAAGTGGGATTTAGCGTTTTCTTTCTCACACACAAGTGCAGGGAAGTAAAGCAGACGAGGAGAACTGAGACAAACACAACTAAACCAGAGAAGCTGAGGACAGAAGGAACATGACTGATGCAGAGTTCCTTGGGTTTTAAGCTTTAAATGATGTGTGTTAAATACAATACGACTCATATTCATGGAGAAATGAGACGAATAAGGACACAAACTTAAACGTGTCTAAATGTAAAGTTACCACGGGAATCGTTAGAAATAGGCGTGTCGCGAGCTAGATCCATTGGTGGTGAGCAGTAGTGTCGTGAGCAGTCTTTGCACTAGGTGGCGATATTCACATCAACGAGGAACTAAAGTTATTTCCTGTCAAGTAAATGAGAGCGAGATTGAGAAGAGTCTGGCTATAGCTCCACTTTAATTTTTTACGATAAAGACGCCAGAGACGATGCAAAATTTGAAACCTCGATGAATATACAAGATGGAAAGTTGAATAATTTAATTATTATTTGTAATTTGGGGGCATTTTCACTAGGGATGGAACGATTCTGCAAAAAGAGTCGAATCGTTCGATCCTGGCCCTTCGATCCGATCGTTGCATAGTTCGAACGATTTTGCGCATGCGCTAAAATACACGTGTAGCGGGCAGCGGCGTTTTGTTGACAAGGAGAACGAGTGAGCGTGTGTGCAGAAGAGTGTTGTGTGTGGGGAAAAGAAGTGGAGGGAGACGTTGGCGCCGCTCAGATTCAACCTTAACTTCATATCGTTCCGGTGTTTGGGAACACGTTGGATTTAGTGCCAAGGATGATGCTAGCGGTAAGAAAACTGTCTATTGGGAAGTTTATCGCTAATGACATGCAGCCGTTTCGTCTTGTTCGCGCTGTTGAACGCGGAGGCTTTAAGCACGTTTAACACCGCCGAACCTTGCTATAAACTCCGAGCCCAAACACTTCAGTAACACCCGTAATACCCGCGATGTATGAAGAAACAAACGTGAACAAGACCAGACTGCACGTGAAGATGTTGCGCTGACAGCTGATGGGTGGACCTCCAGAGCTACGAAGAGTTTTATTACGATGACGGTCCACTACATCGACAAAGAGTAGGCTAAAGTGTTGCAGACACGCATGTATGAGTCCCATACAAGTTAAAACCTCTCAGAAGCACTGACAGAAGTAAAACATGAAGGGAAGTTAATTGGGAGAAATAACTGTGTCCCTGACACAATGTAAGAAAGTAACATAGTTAATGCTGTTAATATAAGGGTTAGGGCCAAATCTTGGGTGTTTTGCACCCACTATTAATGTGTCTGCCAAACATGCAGTGTCCATACACATTTACAAACTTATAGGAAAAATAAGAAAAGTCATTGCTTTTTACATAAAAGCACAAATGAAGCCCACATTCTCAAAATGAAGCAAGAAATGTTAGAGTTGCCAGTTCACAAACATATATGTACAAAAATAAATGTAAACTAATATTGTTTTAGATATCTAAATAACAAAGATAGTTTTACATATCTACTAACAAAATCGAAGAAAATCGAAAATCGTGACAGCAAAATCGAATCGAATCGTGACTTGGGTGAATCGTCCCATCCCTAATTTTCACACAAATTACGTTTAGTAGCCTATTTTTTATTAATAATGGCGGAATTATTAAATTTGACTTAATAAATACATGTCTTTGTTTTTAGTTGTTTTATTAATACTTTTTATTTTGTCTGATTTTACGTGTTTTCCCATGGTTAGTGCTGATAGTCAGGTCCGGAGGGAGGTGGTTGCCATGGTGCCACGTGTGCACTCACCATAAAAAAAAAAAAAAGGATTCTGAAATTTTTAAACAAAAACAGCAGTTTTGTCCACATTTCTACCCTATTTAAAACAGTTTTGTATTGCATAAAATACATAGTCTAAAGTAGGCTATTCTAAGAACTAATAAAAATTTGTTATAAAAGCATTATTTTCCCTAAGCTAACCTGTATTTTCCAAATTACATTTTAACATAAAATGATATGACCATGCATG